>CABFPE010000409.1:235173-265458 GCA_900660155.1 Hofstenia miamia | reverse complement strand
TGCAGAAGCAATCAAAAACATCCAAGTTGAGATGGACACTAAATTAATTGAACAAAGCGAAGCATTTCAGAGTGAGATTAAGACACTCACGAAGCAACTAACAGAGTCAAATAGGAGATTCTTAGAGCAAAACCAGCTCTTGCAAAAGAAAAACAATGTAATAGAGACAACAAGCCAACAGCTAATACAAGATAACAATGTACAAGCCTCAGTGATAATGCAACTAAGGAGCAAGATAACCTGACTAGAAACAAACAATAGTGAACAACAACAGCCAGCACAAGCACAAGCCTGTTGGAAATAGAGAACAAACAAGACTACTGCAGCTAAACAAAGAAGAATGACGAGAGAATATGCGCTCCCACAACTTTCAGTTTGTAGGCAGAAAGGAACGTGAACTACAAACAACACCACTTAACAATAAATTATTGGAAGAAGACTCTTTGGACAATGAAAATGAGGTGGAGAAAAAGAAATTTACAACTATTCTTGACGGGAGCAGCAGTGCAGCATTACCTGCTGCTAGATCTGGAAAATAAGACAGATTACGAATTACTAATCAGTGATTTTATCGAATATTAAAAAGACTTTACTTTATTTAGTCATGTTACAGACTACAAAATATCTATAAGAGTTTGCATTTACAATCAATACAAGAACAAAATATAAAACGGCTGCAACCTTCCCGAGAATAATAATCACGTAAAAAATTGAAAAATATCACCTTTAAAGTTTCTTTAAAAAATCTAGGTCTTTCATAAATTGACAAATTATACTTGGCTTGAAGACAGTTCACGTAATAAACAGTTCTTGTGAAAAAAGGAAATGAAAGTTTCAAAAACCAATATAGAATAATTTTGATTGGAACAAAAATGAAAAAGACGGACAACATTCGCAATTACATACAGCATTTCGAGAGATTAGTCATGCTAAGCTCAAGAGAAAATTGATACTCAAAATATGACATCTTCTCGCATATTTGTAAAGGTATGCCCAACAACATAAGGGTGCAATTCGAAATCAAGTGCAACATAGATGATAAACTGGAAAAAATGATCAGAAAGGCAGTGGACATACAGGCCACAATCAAAAACAATGCGAGAATAAATGAAAAAGCAGTATGGCATAGAGAAACACCAGCATGGAGGAGCAATGCTAAACCAAAAAATACAACAAAAACTTATGAAACAGACAAACAGGAGAAGATGATAAAAATAAAAACCAGAGATGGAAAAATGAAGAAGGTCTGTGAAAGAGATGTGAAATGCTATAACTGTGGGAAGAAAGTACACAAAAGAGACAATTGCCACAAACAAATAAACATGATTGGAGAAGAGCAAGGGTACTTTGAAGACAAAGATTTAATAGAATTGGAGGAAGAAATGAACAAAGGACCCCAGACTGATGAAGAATTGGAAAACTAAATGGAGCACTGACTCTTAAAAACCACGCATCAATAATGATTATGGTGAACATGGATACAGTGAACACAATGACAATATCTGGGAGTGGGATAATGATAAAAGCAACCATTGATATGAGAGCAGCAACTTCTATAATTATGGACGAATGCGCAAAAAAATTAGGTTTTACAAGAGAGGATCTTGACAAGTGCAACAAAAGACTTATAAATGCATTGGGTGAATATATAGACACGAAAGGAATATTGAAAGAGGTGCAGCTAAGAGTGGCAAGCACAACATTTGAGCAGTCATTGGTAGTAGTGGACACACACAACAACATGCTACCATACAAAATAATTTTGGGAGACGACTTCCTCATAAAAAACAAGTGTGTTATGCAGATAGAACCATCAAAGTCAAGGAGGAAGAGATCAAGATCAAAGAAGAACAAGGCAGAGACAAAATGATCACGTTTGAATTACAAGAAGACATACATTTGCAGCCACATCAGTGGAAAATGTACGAAATCAAAACAGAAGAAGCTATTACAGCCAATGTAATTATATACAAAAACAAAGGGATAAATACAAAAAGAGTATCAATGCCATCTAGCATATGTGCAGTGAAAAATGGAAAAGGAAACATACCAATCCTTAATCCAACAAACCAGAATGTAAACCTAAAGAAGTCATACATTAGGATATTTGGGAAATACGTGAAATCGAACATTAGAGTGATTTGGAAAGCATTGGAAGACGAAGATGGAGCT
This sequence comes from Hofstenia miamia, assembly GCA_900660155.1. NCBI lineage: Eukaryota > Metazoa > Xenacoelomorpha > Acoela > Hofsteniidae > Hofstenia > Hofstenia miamia. Next base: position 263,286 of record CABFPE010000409.1, on the reverse strand, counting down.
GACAACTTGCATGGTCGATTCAAGGACTTACAAGTGGAAGCGCAAAGTACTCCACATGGCTGACTCAAGGGCAAGTGGACAAACACCATCCAAGTCACGAGTACTCACAGGGGCTGATTCAAGGGCATTGGGATGAAAGCAACCAATGACGAATACAAAATCCCAGACATCAAGAGTGAGAACTACCCATATCTGAAAGAGAACGAGATTCAACAACTAAAAGAGATGCTAGAAAGACACAAACAGATATTCAATTATGGAGAGATAAGTGTGGGGCAGGCAATAGGCGAGAAACACAAGATAGTAACAACAACAGATAAACCAATAAAGCTACCTTGCAGAAGAGTGCCTGAACAAATGAAGGACGAATACAATCACATACTTGAAGAATTGATAGACAATAAAATCATACGACCAAGCAAGAGCCCCTACGTGGCACCAACAGTGTTTGTAAAACAAGGAATGGAGTACCGGCTATGCATAGATTTTCAGAAGCTAAACAAGGTAACAAAGAAAGACTCCTATCCCCTACCAAGAATAGAGGACATGCTGTACGAATCAAGCAAGCACAAATATTTTACAACATTAGACTTGTGCAAGGCCTATTGGCAAGTGCGAATGGAAGAAGAGGACATTAAGAAGACAGCATTTATAACGCCGTACGGACTTTATGAGTGGATTTACATGGCATTCAGGCTATGTAAAGCGCCAGCGACATTCCAGAGATATATAACAAAAGTACTGAAAAACAAGACGCACAGAATGGAGGATGGTATTAATGCATACATAGATGACATAATTGTAATGAGCAACACAATACAAGAACATATAGAGAAATTGGACAGAACACTAACAATACTGGGAAAAGCCGGACTCCAGATAAACAGCAACAAATGCGACATTTTGAAAGAGAAAATCGTCTTCCTGGGAAGGACTATAGAAAAGGGGAGGATATTGATGAAAGATAATGCAAGAGAGATGATACAGAAGATAGAGAAACCAAATAACAAGAAATATATCCAAAGGATAATGGGTTTCTTTAATTACTATGGTACATTCATCCCCAACATTGCAGGGAAAACTGCAAAGATGACGAAACTCATGAGAAAATCAGTACCGTTTATATGGACATGGAGGAACAAGAGGAAATTGCTATCACTCAACACACTGGATTATGATGAACAGTTCATACTAGACTGTGATGCAAGCAAGGTCGCCATAGGAGCAATGCTAGGTCAAATCAAGAACGGGAAAGAGGTGCCAATACAATTTTTCAGCTGTAAGTTAAGGGCAAGTGAGGAGAACTATGGCTCCACCAAAGTTGAGATGCTAGCCCTAGTTGAGAGCATCAAGAAATTTAGACAATTTTTGATTGGAAAAGAATTCCAAGTACGTACAGATAACAGTGGCCTGGCATGGCTAAAAAAATTCTCGGGAGACAAATCAGGCATCATATCCTGATGGATAGAGTATCTTAACGAATTCACATTCACAATAGAGCATCAGAAGGGCATGCTACACAGCAATGCAGACTTCTGGACGTCACTGCCGGTGTATCAAAGAGATGCGGAAAAGATAGATGGGGAAAAGCAGCAATTTCAATTTTTACCACACAACCAATTAGACATGCTACCAGAGATCAATGTAGACAAGAAAGGTCAAACAGTATTACCAATCATAATGAAGGAGGAAATCTCTGAAAAGGAAATCATAGAGAAACAACAGGACGATGTAATCCTTAATGAGATAATAAGAAAATTGAAGAAACCCCAAGTGACACTATCAAAGCTAACAGCAAGCTGCTTTGAATGGCATAAATGGAAAATAAACTGAAATGGGTTGCTGTATGTTGAGTGACAAAACAATTGAATTGTGATACCCGAATATTTTAAGAGAGATCTTATACTGTGAATACATGAAAAGGGTCATCTAGGAATAATGCAAACAGAGAAAACATTTAACGGGCGATTTATAACAATGGCAGTAAGAAAAGTGATTGAAGATATCATCAACAAATGCACTACATGCTTGTTACACAATAACCAATGATTCCCAACACAGAGAGCACTGTTATAAAAAATAATCGCCACACAACCAAATGAAATAGTTCACATTGACTTGGAACAACTTTCAAAGGATAATGAGGGATACCAATTTTTACTAGTGATGGTGGATAATTTCACGAAGTACATGAGAATGATCCCAATGAAAAACATGACTGCAGAAACAACAGTAGAGATAGTAATGAAAGAGTGGATATTACAATTTGGGCCAATGGAAATGATCATATCAGATAAAGGGCCTCAATTTGAAAGTGGATTATTTCAGGAAATGGCGAAGATGCTAGAGATAGTCAGTGAAAGAACTACGGCATACCACCCACAAGCAAATGGCGTGGTGGAAAGACTGAATAGGACTCTGATAAAACTAATAAGAGTAACAACAATGAGAATTGGCGGAAATAGATGGTGAGAGGTGATCAAGAAGATAGAGTATTTTTACAATACATCCGTGCATTCAACAACAGGAATCACTCCATTTAAAGTGATGTTTGGCTGAGAAGCAGCCACACCACTATCAATGCAATACACCAACTATAGTAAAGCTTTGAATAACGAATACATAAACCAACTCCGCAAACAGATTGCAGGAATTCACAAAATGATATGTCATAATATGAAGAAATCAGCAGTGAGACAGCAACAAAACTATAATAAAAGAATTTACGGGCATGCACACAAAGAAGGCGATAAAGTCTATGCATGTACACCAATAAAACTAGCCAATACAAACCAAGTCCGTAAGTTAAAAACAGTCTGGTCCAGACCACATATAATAACACAAACACTGCCAAACAATGAATATGTGTTAGATAATGGCAAACTGTTGCATTTTCAAAATATAAAAAGAGCAACAGCAGATATCAAGGAAATGAAGATAGACAAAAGTGCTGAGTTTAAGTTAAGCTGAATTAATGGCAAGGAGGTTATGTACAATATGTGTGATTTAGACAGCCTACCAGAGGAGAAATTTGAGGAAGAATTCACAGCAGATATTGGAAATGAGCAATTGGAGAGGAGAGTGCAACCCCAGAGGGCTGCAAGAAATAAAACTATATATGACCCTGAGATATGGGATATAAACTTAGTAACTGCATTTAGGAAACTAGAGAAGGATGCATCAACCACTCAGGAAGTGAGTGAGGCACAACCAACCAACCAATGGAATCCCGACCACAAACACGAGGAGGCGAGTGTGCAGAAGTTCTCAAACCAGATGTTGATTCAAGGGCAGAACGGATGAGAATGAGGAGATGGTCAATAAGCAATGCAGAGTTAGGAGGCATCCAAGTAGTACTCAAGGCCGATTCAAGGGCAGAGATATGAACGGACAATTGGCCTCTTCACAGCTTAACTTTCCTTCCAGGGGAACACCTTACCAATTCAAGGGCGGTGACACAACCAGAGTTCCAGGGGAAGGTGTAAGTGGTGGAAGAACTGTGGAGATCTAGAAGTGATTCAAGGCCAAAGGTATCTCCACTGGAACCACAGCTGGTCAAGTTCCAGTGGTTGTAACTGATAACCAATTAAAGGGCAACTTGGTTGACACCAGTGGCACAGATTCGCAGCCTATGGACTGTGAACTGAGCACCAGCAGAATACCTTTACAGATGAGGCAGATAGACGCCTCCTCAGAAACAACATCGGAGCATACAGTAAGATCTAGAGAGAGAGAGAAGCAAATGTCTAAAATAGATGGGGAAACGTTGCACCCTTATTTTATGGCAACCACAAAAATGTGGCACAATGCATTCGAGAAATTGTCTCTGGAAACCAAAACACTAATTAGAAAACCGCTAAGATGAAAGGAAGCAATTTACCAATACTATTAGATGCAGATAACTGCCCTAAAGTAAACGTGTTGATTAGCTACCCACAGGAATTGAATGAAATGATAGACAGGCCTTATATGAGAAGCACCACCCATATGACATTCAATGAAGACTTCATGCTTGAGACGGCACAAGCACTCATGGCGTATAAAGAACAAATAGCAAAGATCCCAGAGATAAATTTGGATGAAGACAATTTAACAATTATACATGTGCTAAGAGAAAAAGAGTACAGCAAGCACTTACAAAAACAGATTGATCAGACAGTGCAAATGGCAAGAGTACAACAAGTAAGAATAGTAATCATCGTAATGAGAGAAAATCTAGAGGAATTACCAAGATACTTAAAAGACATGGTATTACAAACAGAAAACTTCTTCCCGTGGGAGAAAAAAGAGCTCACAATATCAGAACTAATTCGTTTTGACTTACAAATTGATTACTGGGCGCAGATCTATGGAATTATGATAGATAACAGCATAGTGATCAATCTATATCAACAAATGAAAATGGCGGAAATGTTAAATGAAAATGAAGGATTGGAAAAAGCCATGATGCTATTTATCAAGTGCAGCATGACTCAACGCCAGGATCATTTGAAGGAAATTCAAAACGTCTGGGTGAACATGAAAATGCAGAAGAAAATAGATGAGTCCTGGCCTGAAATCAAGATAGAGGCACCATCTCGCAAATATCATAAAACAGTAGAGATGGTACTAACAGAAATTTACTGAGCATACAAACTAAATACAAAAAAAGATTTCTGAAAACTGGTACTAGAAGAAAAGAATGTGCCAGAAATCAGGTATAGAACGTCCGCATGGTTGCTAGCAATATTACTCACAGAAGACAAAGATCTAAGGTTACCCATGACAAGGAACCAAAGGATAAAACTCACAAAAGCTAAAAAGTTTGAAATCGCATTATCACTGATGAACACTCAGACTAAGAATTGGATATTGAAAGGGCATATAAAGAAGAGTGAATCCCCGAATAAAAACGAAAAACCAATGCAGACAATGGAAAAACTATTAAGTCAGTTAATAACGAAGCATCACCCAACGGGAAAAATATCAATAGTAGAACTGGCGAACATCACAGGGATCTGCCCAAGTGAGATACAAATATTTGAAGAACCAATGTGAAAATACATGTGGGGTGCAACATCTGAAACACGATTGAAACAACTGCAGAATCAACCATGGATAATGACAAAGAAAATTATAAAACGGAGATTAGTTAACACTGAGGACATGAGGAAAACACTAAAACAGAAAGAAGTGCAAAGAACAATAAATGAGAACATGAAAAGCTATGCAAGAGATAGCCCGTGATGCACCTTTACCAAAATAATTAAAAGGGCTGAGATGTTGAAGAAAGGAGGGATAACAACACCAGTAGAAATATGTGAAATGGTGAAAAAAATGCAACAAGAGATCAGCAAAGAAGAACTATTGCTAACCTCATCACAATTATTATTATCCCCAGACACACAGAGGATGATCAACAAAATAAACATTGAAAAATGAATAGACACAAGCCAAGATAGTACAATTGAATGGATTGATACTGATGACAAGCAGTTCCTGGTAGAAATAAAAGTCACGAGGGAGAAGAAGGAGATAGCAGAGAGAAACTACCAGAGGATAAGAGAACAACAGACTGTTACAACGATGAAATTAATGTTCACCAAAGCATTTATGTGAACAGAGCTAGAAGAACTACTGAAGCCCTTCAACCAGATCGCAGTTGATGTTGAATGCATAACATCAAAAGTTGACATACAAGAATGAATACGAATGAAATTAAGCAGAAGGGGACTTACACAATCATTTTGGGAGCCAATCCCAGAAACAAAAATGAATTACCCCACTATGATTGGCTTAGCAACAGCATCAAATACAACAGGAACTTACAAAGAAATTGAGAGACTCGTCAGCACTAAGATCTTACTGTGTACGCCACTGAAAACAATTGCAATACCCATGGTACTGCCACGCTGGAGACTCCCAAAAGAAATCATATGTAAACTCACAACGCAAAGCCGCAGAGATGATAGAAAGGGAGGACTACAAGAAAATGAAACAAATATTGCTAGACAACCTTAACAAGGAGTGCATTTATATTGAAGGTACCATCTCACCAGATCAACAATACACAAGAGGAAAAGCAATACACATTCAGCTTAAGGAACTAAGAAATGAGATAGAAAAATGCCAGCCACAGGCAGTCATGCTATTCTTGAGAGTCATTGATATTGTATGGACTGACATCTGGGAACAGAGATATTGCTACTATGATGTAACAAAGAGAGTAGAGATCATAACAATGATGTGCATTGGAAAGAATGATCCTGGTGAGATATCAGAACAAGAAGTAGTGGATAATATCAGTTTCTTTAAAAGATGTGGTGAATACGCATAGCCTATGAAAGGTCTTTACTTTCTTCTACCCAAACACACAAATGAGAGCAGACTTAGCCCACACCTGCAAAGCCAATGCACTGATGACGCTCCTGATAGCAATAAAAGGAATCTGCTTGTATGAGAAATATTTCGAAATTTTCTCACAGAAAATGAATGAGTTACAAGAAATGACACTGATAGCAGAGAACATCAGGGAAGCTCAATTTCTGAAATACGCAAATACCATGACAACTGAACGTGAGGCAGTGCTAAAAATGACAAAGCAATCCAAATATGCAGCAATAACGTGGGAAGATAATGAGGCAGAGTCACTCATAGGAAAAGCCAACACTCTTGTGCATGGGGAATGACCAGTGCTGTGATTAAATATGATCAAAAGTGATTGTAAAAATTTAGTTAAATATCTTATTCATTTGTATTATGCAAATTAGTTACAATATTGCACATTATGAGAAATACAGTGTAGCTGATTAAGAAAAATTAGACAAATTGTAACAAGCGAATTTACGCTTAAGTCAGAACAGCCATGTTGGCAGAAGATTAATTCAAAATTTGAAATCAGCAGGTACTTAGAACTTTTTAAATAAATAGCCTAGAATTTAAATGGAATTTGATGAACAATAAATTCTTTGGAGTTTATTTTAATTTCTACTCATCATTTATCTGGTTTGATATTTAATAAAATGTTCAGCTAAGCAAGTTGTGTCAAGTAGTGGCTGGATTCCATCACGGGAGTGATTCAATGGGTCCTTGTGCCAGTCATGAAACCACACTTAAGTTACGGATAGGGAGTTTTTCAATTCTTGCTTAGTCTGACTATCAATCACAACATGTACATTATAACAGATTCATGAAATGGCTGGATACCCAACAATTAAGATTATATCTATATTACTAAAAGTAGGAGACTTGACAATAATCAACCGAATAAATGACTTTACATGTATTGCTATTAAATGTAAGTGTAGGAAGCTGCAATATATTAAATAATTATTAAAGCCAATAGTTTTTATGGTAATGGCTGATTTGATATTAAATTAATGCAGCTGGTGTCAATGCCTGGTTGCTTTATTTATTCAATCTAGGAAACACTTTACAAAATTGAGTTTAAGTCAGTAGTGTTGTGACATTAGTACATGCACTGAGCTAATGTGATGTACACATAATTAATTCTCATTGAGCTGAGATGGTGCAACGAACTTTGTCAGTTGCTAATGAAGGAGGAGAACTGTTTTATGGAGATCCGCTTCAGGCAGTAGCCCACAATCAGAGAACACTGCATGGATTCATCACCTAAACAGTGATGATTAATACCCAGTTAACATAACTAGTTAAGCAAAGAGGAAACATCCAGCAGTTTATTAAATTAGTAAATCCTCACCCACCATGAATTGAGTGATAATTATTAACAATAATACACAGTGCTAAAGGCCTGGTAGAGGATGTTACATGGCGACCATGACAAATAAGAACAAAGTCAACAGAGAGGAAACACACTATGATACTCTTTTGAAACTCACAAATGAACTCGAAGTAAAAGGAAAAAGGAAGCAACAAGACAGCAAACAAAGACACAAAGTCAGCAGAGGCAGAAAATCCTAACTGTAACAAGTGCAAACTAGACTCTTGAATCAAACCAAAATGGAAAGCCACTACGACATCAAGAAATAATGATGAATAACAAGAGTAATAAGAGAGGAAGTGCAAAGAAAACAGTACCAAAAACCAACACCCCCATGGCAACATGATCATCATCATACCCAAGGAATACCAAAGCAGCCCAAACCCCAGAATCAGTAAGACAGGAATCCCCCTCTGAACTGGGAACCCCAGAGATTTTTGAAATTCTGAAAAAAAACAGTGAAACTGAAAAACTTTTACGTGAAGAAATAAGCTTATTAAGAAAGAAAATAGAAGAGATTGAGCAATCAAATGCAGAAGCAATTAAAAACATCCAAGTTGAGATGGACACCAAACTAATTGAACAAAGTGAAGCACTTCAGAGTGAGATTAAGACACTCATGAAGTCAAATAGGAGATTCTTAGAGCAAAACCAGCTCTTGCAAGAGAAAAACAAAGTACTAGAGACAACAAACCAGCAGCTAATACAAGACAAGGATGTACAAGTTGCAGAGATAATGCAACTAAGGAGCAAAATAATCCGACTAGAAACAAACAAGAGTGAACAATGACAGCCAGCACAAGCACAACAGAACCTGTTGGAAATAGAGAACAAACGCCTAATCAGAGACAATGACTTGAGGCAAGAAGAGATAGCTCATCTAAAGGATAAACTGAGACTACTGCAGCTAAACAAAGAAGAACAACAAGAGAATGTACGCTCCCACAACTTTCAGTTTGTAGGCAGAAAGGAACGTGAACTACAAACAACACCACTTAATGATAAATTATTGGAAGAAGATTCTTCAGATGATGAAAACAAGGCGGAGAAAAAGAAATTTATAGACAAGATCACAAAAGTGATAACTACACAGCTGTGAAACAAAGAAGGGACAACAAAACACATGAAACCCAAGTACAGCAACTTGATACTGAACCAAGAATTGGGAAATGATATGATCCCTTGCAAAGCCACACTACCAAAGTTCAATGGTAGAGTAGATGGGTACAACCCAACATTTGGGGAATGGCTTCAAATGTTCAAACTAACTATGGCGGAAAGAAAAGTAAGCCAACACTCAGCAGCAGCTAGGTTCCCCCTATTCTTGACGGGAGCAGCAGCACAGCATTACCTGCTGCTAGATCCGGAAACTAAGACAGATTATGAACTACTAATCAGCGATTTTATCAAATATTACAGAAACAAAAGTTTCAAAAACCAATATAGAATAATTTTGAATGGAACAAAAATGAAAAAGACAGACAACATTTGCAATTACATACAGCAGGTCAAGAGACTGGTCATGCTAAGCTCAAGAGAAAATCGATACTCAAAATACAACCTCTTCTCGCATATTTGCAAAGGTATGCCTGACAACATTAGGGCGCAATTCAAAATCAAGTGTGACATAGATGATAAACTGGAAAAAATGATCAGAAAGGCAATGGACATACAGACCACAATTGAAAACAATGTGGGAATAAACGAAAAAGCAGCATGGCATAGAGAAACACCAGCATGGAGGAGCAAAGCTAAACTGAAAAATACAACAAAAACTTATGAAACAGACAAACAGGAGAAAACGATAAAAATAAAAACCAGAGACGGAAAAACAAAGAAGGTCCGTGAAAGAGATGTGAAATGCTGATAACTGTGGGAAGAAAGGACACAAAAGAGATGATTGCCACACACAAATAAACATGATTGGAGAAGAGCAAGGGTACTTTGAAGACAAAGATTTAATAGAATTGGAGGAAGAAATGAATGAAGGGCCCCAGAATGATGAAGAATCAGAATACATTTGCAGCCACATCAGTGGAGAATGTACAAAATCGAAGCAGAAGAAGCGATTACAGGCAATGTAATGATATACAAAAACAAAGGGATAAATACGAAAAGAGTATCAATGCTGTCTACCATATGTGCAGTGAAAAAAGGAAAAGGAAAGATACCAATCCTTAATCCAATGAACTGGAATGTGAACATTAGAGTGAATTGGAAAGCATTGGAAGACGAAGATGGAGCTGACAACTTGCATAGTCAATTCAAGGACTTACAAGTGGAAGTGCAAAGTACTCCACATGGCCGACTCAAGGGTGAGTGGACAAACACCATCCACGTCGTGAGTACTCCCAGGGGCCAATTCAAGGGCATTGGAACAAAAGCAACCAATGATGAATACAAAATCCCAGACATCAAGAGCGAGGACTACCCATATCTGAAAGAGAATGAGATTCAACAACTAAAAGAGATGCTAGGAAGACACAAATGGATATTCAATTACAGAGAGATAAGTGTGGGGCAGGCAATAGGCGAGAAACACAAGATTGTAACAACAACAGATAAACTAATAAAGCTACCCTGCAGAAGAGTGCCTGAACAAATGAAGGACGAATACAATCGCATACTTGAGGATTTGATAGACAATAAAATCATATGACCAAGCAAGAGCCCCTATGCAGCACCAATAGTGTTTGTAAAACAAGAAGAGAAATACTGGCTATGCATAGATTTTCAGAAGCTAAACAAGGTAACAAAGAAAGACTCCTATCTCCTGCTGAGAATAGAGGACATGCTGTATGAAGCAAGCAAGCACAAATATTTTACAACATTGGATCTGTGCAAGGCCTATTGGCAAGTGTGAATGGAAGAAGAGGACATCGAGAAGACAGCATTTATAACGCCATATGGACTTTATGAGTGGATCTACATGGCGTTCAGGCTATGTAACACTCTGGCAACATTCCAGAGATATATAACAAAAGTACTGAAAAACAAGACGCACAGAATGGAGGATGGCATCAATGCATACATAGATGACATAATTGTAATGAGCGACACAATACAAGAACATATAGAGAAATTGGACAGAACACTAACAATATTGGGAAAAGCTGGACTCTGGATAAACGGCAACAAATGCAATATTTTGAAAGAGAAAATCGTCTTCCTGGGAAGGACTATAGAAAAGAGGAGGATATCATTGAAAGATAATGCAAGAGAGATGATACGGAAGATAGAGAAACCAAATAACAAGAAAGATATCCAAAGAATAATGGGTTTCTTTAATTATTACAGTACATTCATCCCCAATATTGCAAGGAAAACTGCAAAGATGACGAAACTCATGAGAAAATCAGTATCATTTATATGGACATGACAGGAACAAGAGGAACTGGATAACATTAAGGAGGAACTAGCAAAATTACCATCACTCAACACACCAGATTATGATGAACAGTTCATACTAGACTGTGATGCAAGCAAGGTCGCCATTGGAGCAATGCTAGGACAAATCAAGAACAGGAAAGAGGTGCCAATACAATTTTTCAGCTGTAAGTTAAGGGCAAGTGAGGAGAACTATGGCTCCACCCAAGAAGAGATGCTAGCCCTAGTTGAGAGCATCAAGAAATTTAGACACTTTTTGATTGGAAAAGAATTCTGAGTATATACAGATAACAGTGGCCTGGCATGGGTAAAAAAAATCTCGGGAGACAAATCAGGCATCATATCCTGATGGATAGAATATCTTAAAGAATTTACATTCACAATAGAGCATCGGAAGGGCATGCTACACAGCAATGCAGACTTCTGGACGTCACTGCCGGAGTATCAAAGAGACGAGAAAAAGATATATGGGGAAAAGCAGCAATTTCAATTTTTACCACACAACCAATATGACAAGCTACCAGAGATCAATGTAGACAAGAAAGGTCAAACAGTATTACCAATCATAATGAAGGAGAAAATCTCTGAAAAGAAATCATAGAGAAACAACAGGATGACGTAATCCTTAATGAGATAATAAGAAAATTGAAAGAACCCCAAGTGACACTATCAAAGCTAACAGCAAGCTACTTCAAATGGTATAGATGGAAAATAAACCAAAATGGGTTGCTGTACATTGAAGGACAAAACAATCAAATTGCGATACCCGAATATTTTAAGAGAGATCTTATACAGCAAATACACAAAAAAGGTCATCTAGGAATAATGCAAACAGAGAAAACGTTTAAGGGGCAATTTATAACAACAGCAGTAAGAAGAGTGATTGAAGATATCATTAACAAATGCACTACATGCTTGTTACACAATAACCAATGATTCCCAACACAGAGAGCACCGTTGGAAAAAATAATCGCCACACAACCAAATGAAATAGTTCACATCAACTTGGAACAACTTTCAAAGGATAATGAGGGATACCAATTCCTACTAGTGATGGTGGATAATTTCACAAAGTACACGAGGATGATCCCAATGAAAAACATGACTGCGGAAACAACAGCTGAGATAGTAATGAAAGAGTGGATATTATGATTTGGGCCAATGGAAAGAATCATATCAGATAAAGGGCCGCAATTTGAAAGTGGATTATTCCAGGAAATGGCGAAGATGCTAGAGATAGTCAGCAAAAGAACTACAGCATACCACCTGCAGGCAAATGGCGTGGTGGAAAGGCTGAATAAGACTCTGATAAAACTAATAAGAGGAGGAAATAAATTGTGAGAGGTGATCAAGATGATAGAGTATTTTACAATACGTCAGTGCATTCAACAATGGGAATCACTCCATTTAAAGCGATGTTTTGGCTGAGAAGCAGACACACCACTATCGATGCAATACACTAACTATAGTAAAGCCTTGAATAACTAATATGTAAACCAAATCCGCAAACAGATTTCAGGAATTCACAAAACAATATGCCATAACATGAAGAAATCAGCAGTGAGACAGCAATGAAACTATAATAAAAGAATTTACGGGCACGTGCACAAAGTAGGTGATAAAGTCTACGCATTTGCACCAATAAGACTAACCAATACAAACCAAGTCCTTAAGTTGAAAACTGTCTGGTCCAGACCACATATAATAATGCAAACACTGCCAAACAATGAATATATGTTAGATAATGGCAGACTGTTGCATTGTCAAAATTTAAAAAGAGCAACAGCAGATATCAAGGAACAAAGATAGATGGAAGTGCTGAATTTAAGTTAAGCCAAATTAATGGCAAGAAGGTTATGTACGATATGTGTGATTTAGATAGCCTACTGGAGGAGGAATTTGAGGAAGAATTCACGGTGGATATTGAAAATGAGCAATTGGAAAGGAGAGTGCAACCCCAGAGGGCTGCAAGAAATAAAACTATATATGACCCTGAAACATGGGATATAAACTTAGTAACTGCATTTAGGAAACTAGAGAAGGATGCATCAACCACTCTGGAAGTGAGTGAGGTGCACCCAACCAACTGAGGGAATCCCGACCACAAACATGAGGAGGTGAGTGAGCAGAAGTTCTCAAACCGGATGTCAATTCACAGGCAGAAGGGACGAGAACAAGGAGATGGTCAATAAGCAACGCAGAGTTAGGAGGCGTCCAAGTAGTACTCAAGGCTGATTCAAGGGCAGAGATACGAACGCACAATCAGCCTCTTTGCAGTCCAACTTTCCTTCCAGGGGATAACTGCTCCAATTCAAGGGCGGCGACACAACTGGAGTTCCAGGGGAAGGTGTAAGTGGTGGAAGAACCGCAGAGATCCAGAAGTGATTCAAGGCCGAAGGTATCTCCACTGGAACCACAGCTGGTCAAGTGCCAGTGGTCATAACTTATAGCTGATTCAAGGGCAACTCGGTTGACACCAGTGGCACAGATTCGCAGCCTATGGACTGTGAACCGAGCACCAGCAGAATACCTTTACAGATGAGGCAGATAGACACCTCCTCAGAAACAACATCAGAGCATACAGTAAGATCTAAAGAGAGAGAGAAGCAAATGTCCAAAATCAATGGGGAAACACTGCACCCTTATTTTATGGCAACCACAAAAATGCGGCACAATGCGTTCAAGAAATTGTCTCCAGAAACCAAAACACTAATTAGAAAAACTGCAAAAATGGAAGGAAGCAATTTACCAATACTATTAGATGCAGACAACCACCCTAAAGTAAACGCATTGATTAGCTACCCACAGGAATTGAATGAAATGATAGACAGGCCGTATATGAGAAGCACCACCCCCATGACATTCAATGAAGACTTCACACTTCAGACGGCACAAGCACTCATGGCGTATAAAGAACAAATAGCAAAGATCCCAGAGATAAATTTGGATGAAGACAATTTAACAATTATAGATGTGCTAAGAGAAAATGAGTACAGCAAGCTGTTACAAAAACAGATTTATCAGACAGTGCAAATGGCAAGAGTACAACAAGTAAGAATAGTAATCATCGTAATGAGAGAAAATCTAGAGGAATTACCAAGATACTTAAAAGACATGGTATTACAAACAGAAAACTTCTTCCCGTGGGAGAAAAAAGAGCTCACAATATCAGAACTAATTTGCTTTGACCTACAAATAGATTACTGGGCGCAGATCTATGGAATTATGATGGATAACAGTATAGTGATCAATCTATATCAAAAAAATGACGGAAATGTTAAATGAAAATGAAGGATTAGAAAAGGCCATGATGCTATTTATCAAGTGTAGCATGACTCAACGCCAGGATCATTTGAAGGAAATTCAAAACGTCTGGATGAACATGAAACTGCAGAAGAAAATAGATTAGTCCTGGCCAGAAATCAAGATAGAGGCACCAGCACGCAAATATCATAAAGCAGGAGAGATGGTACTAACAGAAATTAACTGAGCATACAAACTAAATACGAAAAAGGAATTCTTGAAAATTGGTACTAGAAGAAAAGAACACGCCAGAAATCAGGTACAGAATGTCCGCATGGTTGCTAGCAATACTACTCACAGAAGACAAAGATCTAAGGTTACCCATGACAAGGAACCAAAGGATAAAACTCACAAAAACTAAAAANTTTTTTCGTCAAGTCCCATTCATCTGATATATGTCAATAATCACACATTGCCATCAATAAATTATATCTAAGCATTGGTGTAAATGTTATGCATTCACAAAATTAAATGGGAATAGTTACCCCATGCAATTAACAATCAAAATCTTATAGAAACTCTCTTTTGACATATTAAATTAATACATAATTACTATCAATTAATTTAATTTGATATATTCACTAGCAAAAAAACTATGTCCTGTGAAATATGTGTGTTTCCACCATCTAACACCACATGTCTTCGTAATTCTGGTTTTCACATGACACACACTTTTGTCAAGTAATCGTGTGAATAATTCCTTAGTTCTTAATGTGTTATTTGATCATGGGAATTCATTCGTCATCGCGATAGTATTTTTCAATTGCTAGTTAATCATTACTGCAATGGCTAAAAAAAACAACATTAATTTAAAATGGGGTTAAAAATTTACTTTTTACCTTTTAGAATTATATACCATGATAAAACATGTGATCTGTGAGAACAACAGTCTGAATTTCTTCTCTTTCACGTTACCATGGAAATCCCATATGTTAATTTTCTCTCAAACCAGAAGAATAACATGGGCTCGATATCTTCTCAATCAATACAATTTTTTTTAAAAAAATCATATACACAAATATAAAATAAACATGGAAATATATTTTTACCTTTTACAAAATAAATGATGTGTGTGGGAGCATTGGAGACGGGCTTTTTTAATTAATGATCAAACATTCATTGGAGGGTAATTGCATCACATGGAAACTAAAATATACATAAATAATCAGTCAATTAAAATGTTATTACCATCTTTTTACAAAGTANATGTTTGTTGCACAACAACCAACGATTCCCAACACAGAGAGCACGGTTGGAAAAAATAATCACCACACAACCGAACGAAATAGTTCACATCGACTTGGAACAACTATCAAAAGATAATGAGGGATACCAATTTCTACTAGTGATGGTGGATAATTTCACGAAGTACACAAGGATGATCCCGACCACAAACATGACTGCAGAAACAACAGCAGAAATAGTTCTCAAACTGGATGTTGATTCAAGGGCAGAAGGGACAAGAACAAGGAGATGGTCAATAAGCAACGCAGAGTTAGGAGGCGTCCAAGTAGTACTCAAGGCTGATTCAAGGGCAGAGATATGAATGGACAATCAGCCTCTTCACAGTCTAACTTTCCTTCCAGGGGATCACCTTACCAATTCAAGGGCGGTGACACAACCAGAGTTCCAGGGAAAGGTGTAAGTGGTGGAAGAACTGTGGAGATCTGGAAGCAATTCAAGGCCAAAGGTATCTCCACTGGAACCACATCTGGTCAAGTGCCAGTGGTCACAACTGATAGCTGATTCAAGGCCAACTCAGTTTGTCTCATATACACAGATTAGCAGCCTATGGACTGTGAACCAAGCACCAGCAGAATACCTTTACAGATGAGGCAGATAGACGCCTCCTCAGAAACAACATCGGAGCATACAGTAAGATCTAGAGAGAGAGAGAAGTGAATGTCTAAAATCAATGGGGAAACATTGCACCCTTATTTCATGGCAACCACAAAAATGTGGCACAATGCATTCAAGAAATTGTCCCAAAGTAAATGTGTTGATTAGCTACCCACAGGAATTGAATGAAATGATTGACAGGCCGTATATGAGAAGCACCACCCATATGACATTCAATGAAGACTTCACACTCAAGACAGCACAAGCACTTATGGCATATAAAGAACAAATAGCAAAGATCCCAGAGATAAATTTAGATGAAGACAATTTAACAATGATACATTTGCTAAGAGAAAAAGAGTACAGCAAGCACTTACAAAAACAGATTGATCAGACAGTGTGAATGGCAAGAGTACAGCAAGTAAGAATAGTAATCATCATAATGAGAGAAAATCTAGAGGAATTACCAAGATACTTAAAAGACATGGTATTAAGAACAGAAAACTTCTTCCAGTGGGAGAAAAAAGAGCTCACAATATCAGAACTAATTTGTTTTGACTTACAAATTGATTACTGGGTGCAGATCTATGGAATTATGATGGAGAACAGCATAATGATCAATCTATATCAAAAAAAAAACGGAAAAGTTAAATGAAAATGAAGGATTAGAAAAGGCCATGACACTATTTATCAAGTGCAGCATGACTCAACGCCAGGATCATTTGAAGGAAATTCAAAACGTCTGGGTGAACATGAAACTGCAGAAGAAAATAGATGAGTCCTGGCCTGAAATCAAGATAGAGGCACCATCTCACAAATATCATAAAACAGTAGAGATGGTACTAACAGAAATTAACCAAGCATATGAACTAAATACGAAAAAGGATTTCTGAAAACTGGTACTAGAAGAAAAGAACGCGCCAGAAATCAGGTATAGAACGTCCGCATGGTTGCTAGCAATACTACTCACAGAAGACAAAGATCTAAGGTTACCCATGACAAGGAACCAAAGGATAAAACTCACAAAAGCTAAAAAGTTTGAAATCGCATTATCACTGATGAACACTCAGACTAAGAATTGGATATTGAAAGGGCATATTGAGAAGAGTGAATCCCTGAATAAAAACGAAAAACCGATGCAGACCATGGAAAAACTATTAAGTAGGTTAATATTGAAGCATCACCCAATGGGAAAAATATCAATAGTAGAACTGGCAAACATCACAGGGATCTGCCTAAGTGAGATACAAATATTCGAAAAACCAATGCGAAAATATATGTGGGGTGCAACATCTGAAACATGATTGAAACAATTGCAAAATCAACCATGGATAACCACAAAGAAAATAATAAAACGGAGATTAGTTAACACTGAGGACGTGAGGAAAATGCTAAAACAGAAAGATGTGCAACAAACAATAAACAAGAATATGAAACGCTATGCTAGAGATAGCCCGCGATGCACTTTTACTAAAATAATTAAAAGGGCTGAGATGCTGAAGAAAGGAGGGATAACAACACCAGTAGAAATATGTGAAATGGTGACAAAAACGCAACAGGAGATCAGCAAAGAAGAACTATTACTAACCTCATCGCAATTATTATTATCCCCAGACACACAGAGGACGATCAATAAAATAAACATTGAAAAGTGGGTAGACACAAGCCAAGATAGTACAATCGAATGGATTGATACTGACGATGAGTGGTTCCTGGTAGAAATAAAAGTCATGAGGGAAAAGAAAGAGATAGCAGAGAGAAACTACCAGAGGATAAGAGAACAACAGACTGTTGCAACAATGAAATTAATGTTCACCAAAGCATTTACGTGAATGGAGTTAGAAGAACTACTGAAGCCCTTCAACCAGATCACAGTTGACGTCGAATGCATAACATCAAAAGTTGATATACAAGAACAAATACGAATGAAATTAAGCAGAAGGGGACTTACGCAATCATTTTGGGAGACAATCCCAGAAGCTAAAATGAATTACCCTCTACTATTGGCTTAGCAACAGCATCAAACACAACAGGCACTTATGAAGAAATTGAGAGACTCGTCAACACTAAGATCTTACTGTGTATGCTGCTGAAAACGATTGCAATACCCATGGTACTGCCATGCTGGAGACTCCCGAAGGAAGTAAAACCAGCAAAAGCATTTCTGCATGAGTACAAATGATATGTAAACTCACAATGCAAAGCCGTAGAGATGATAGAACAGGAGGACTACAAGAGAATGAAATGAATATTGTTAGATAATGATAACAAGGAGCACATTTACATTGAAGGTACCATCTCACCAGATCAACTATACACAAGAGGAAAAGTGATACACATTCAGCTTAAAGAGTTAAAGAGACTAAATAGAAAAACACCAGCTGCGGGCAGTCATGCTATTCTCAGGAGTCAATGATATTGTATGGACTGACATTTGGGAATAGAGATATCGCTACTATGATGTAACAAAGATATTGGAGATCGTAACAATGATGCGCATTGGAAAGAATGATCCTGGCAAGATATCAGAACAAGAAGTAGTGGATAATATCAGTTTCTTTTATAAAGATGTGGCGAATACATGTAGCCTATGAAAGGTCTTTACTTTCTTTTACCTGAATACACAAATGAGAGCAGACTTAGCCCACATGCAAAGCTGATGTGCAGATGACGCTCCTGATAGCAATAAAAGGAATCCGCCTGTATGAGAAATATTTCGAAATTTTCTCACAGAAAATGAATGAGTTGCAAGAGATAACACAGATAGTAGAAAACATCTGGGAAACTCAATTTCTGAGATACGCAAATACCGTGATAACTGAACACAAGGCTAAAAATGACAAAGCAATCCAAATACACAGTGATAACGTGGGAAGATAATGAGGCGGAGTCACTCATAGGAAAAGCTGACATTCTCATGCATGGGGAACAACCCGTGCTATCCATAATGCAAGCTGAGGAGGGTGTGTAGCATCAACCAAAGGAATAAGCTGCGAACTAAAAGGGAATAGCATTGAAAGATTAATAGTGATTAAATATGATCAAAAGTGATTGTAAAAATTTAGTTAAATAACTTATTCATTTGTATTATGCAACTAAGTTACAATATTGCACATTGTGAGAAATGCAGTGTAGCTGATTAAAGAAAATTTGACAAATTGTAACAAGCAATGTTATGCTTATGTCAGAACAGCCATGTTGGCAGAAGATTAATTCAAAATTTGAAATTGGCAGGTACTTAGAACTTTTTAAATAAATAGCCTAGAATTTAAATGGAATTTGATGAACAATAAATTCTTCAGAGGTTATTTTATTTTCTACTCATCATTTATCTGGTTTGATACTTAAGAAAATGTTCAGCTAAGCAAGTTGTGTTGAGTAGTGGCTGGATTACATCACGGGAGCGATTCAAAGGGTCCTTGTGCCAGTCATGAAACCACATTTAAGTAATGGATAGGGAGTTTTTCAATTCTTGCTTAGTCTGACTATCGATCACTACATGTACATTATAACAGATTCACAAAATGGCTGGATACCCAACAATTAAGATTATATCTATATTACTAAAAGTAGGAGACTTGACAATAATTGACTGAATAAATGACTTTACATGTATAGCTATTAAATGTAAGTGTAGGAAGCTGCAACATATTAAATAATTATTAAAGCCAATAGTTTTTATGGTAATGGCTGATTTGATATTAAATTAATGCAGCTAGTGTCAATGCCTGGTTACTTTACTTATTCATTCTAGAAAACACTTTACAAAATTGAGTTTAAGTCAGTAGTGTCTTGACATGAGTGCATGCACTGAGCTAATGTAAGGTACACATAATTAATTCTCATTAAGCTGAGATGGTGCAACGAACTTGGTCAATCACTAACAAAGGAGGAGAACTGTTGTGTTGAGATCCGCTTCAGGCAGTAGCCCACAGTTAGTCAATCAGAGAACACTGCATGGATTTGTCACCTAAACAGTGATGATTAATACCCAGTTAACGTAACTAGTTAAGCAAAGAGGAAACATCCAGCAGTTTATTAAATTAGTAAATCCTCACCTGCCGTCAATTGAGTGATAATTATTAACAATAATACATGGCGCTAAATGCCTGGTGGAGGATGTTACATAGCGACCATGACAAATAAGAACAAAGTCAACAGAGAGGAAACACACAGCAATACTCTTTCAAAACTCACAAATTAACTCGAAGTAAAAGGAAAAAGGAAGCAACAAGACAGTGAAAGAAGACACAAAGTCAGCAGAGGCAGAAAATCCTAACCATAACAAGTGCAAACTAGACCCTTAAATTGTAACCAAAATTGAAAGCCACTATGACATCAAGAAACAATGACGAATAATAAGAGTAATAAGAGAGGAAGTGCAAAGAAAACAGTACCAAAAACCAACACCCCCATGGCAACATGGTCGTCATCATACCCAAGGAATACCGAAGCAGCCCAAACCCCAGCAGTTTATTAAATTAGTAAATCCTCACCTGCTGTCAATAGAGTGATAATAATTAACAATAATACATGGCGCTAAAGGCCTGGTGGAGGATGTTACATTGGCATTGATATAAAAGTGAAGGAAAGCTTCTCTGAGAGATCCCATACAGATAGTGTGATCAACAAAGAGCAAACAGTACTTGTTCACTTGCTGCAGCGTCATCTCTTTGGGATATGTGATGCCAGCACATAGCATAGTAATGATCTCAATATGCTTGGTTACATCATAGTATTAGGTTATTGTCTCTGCTTTGTTGGCCCACATCAGGTCACCTCCAGCTTGGAATAAAATGACGACATGAGGGTCAAGTGAGTTAATAGTTTGGTGGATCTTCTCTAGCTGGGTAGAGATAGGCTGCCCCTTCTGAAAGATATCCTTGATAGTCAGTTTCCCATTGATATACACTGGCTCTGGGTTACCACCTTCCAACAATGCATCACAGGTTTCTTTGTACTCCTTTGTTTGCATGGCTCTGTTGACTTTGGAGGCAGTTGAGATGTAATTAATATGGTTGGTGAGATGGGCAGAGACTTTCTTCTTTCCACAGTGTACTCTCCCTGATGGCAGGATCATTGGCATCATTAAGCAAGGTGCCAGGATACAAAGAAGGTTGTTGTTCTCAACACTGTTTTCCAACTGGGCAAAGCTGGACTTGCTCCGGAGGGAGGCTGTTCTGATTGTGACAGGGTAACTTATTTTGGCATCCTTGATGGAGTCCCAGAAAGTGCTGAGGAGTCCATGGTTCTGTAAACTTTCAATTTGAGCTGTAGAGAGGCGTAGGCAGCCTGTGGTACATTCTACATCCAAGGCAAGTTGTAGCCCTGGCAATAGTAGGACCAACTCTTCCTTAGTTAGCATCTTGGTGAGGCACTATTTCATGAGACCTGAGATATCATTGTTGCTGTTGGGCTTGACAAATCTGTTGACTATTGCTGGTTTCTTGGCAAATTCTTCAGGGTGGTGCTCAATAGTTAGGATTCATTGTTATCAGTGAGAGGCCAAGTGGGTAAGCTTGGGTGAGACTGTGACCCTGGAAAATTTTTCTAGGTTGACAGCTTCAATTAAGGCTTTCATCACAGGCAATACCTCAATAGCTGAGGAGGATAAGAGCTCTTCCTCACAGTAGAATTGTTCAGGCGTCTTCATAGCTGCCCCAAAATGGTGATCAGGATGATCTCACCATCTTTAGTAGCTTGCTGTTGGGTTTGGGTGAGTTTGCAGTACCCACACTCAAGATAATTGAGCTGCTACAGGTTGAATAAAATTTCTGTGCATGACAGGATGTCATAGTGACCAACAAGCTCAATGAATTGCTTTGTTGAACCATATTCACGGCGCATAAGTTGACTAGTGCACAGAGGTGTGTATTCTGAGTTAAGAGAAGGGAACTTGGTCTTGGTGGTGGCTCCCCACATGTATTTCTTGAGTGTGTCTGAACAGATATTTAAGTTGGAGAAAGTGACTCCTAAATGGTTTACAATCATTTGAGGTGGAAGGCGACCAAAGGGTCCACTGAATCTGATGAGACAGGTGTAATACTTCTCAAAATGTTCCATTGCTTTTTTGTCTTCCCAGGAGAGGCAGTCAATGAGCAAGAGTGGAGTAGCCAATTCTTGACCTTCCAGGCAGCAGGACTGATAGCAAGTTCATGGGAACACTGCTTCACAAGTTTCTCTCTGGTGGACTTATCTATGGGTAGCTGAAGGTGAGGATCAACACTGAGGAAAGTGGTGAGAACCCACATGGCTCCACAGAATTGGATTGCCAGCGCGAATTTTTCTGAGAACATCTTTTCTGAAAAATTCTGATGATATTGGGTGTCATGCAATAAATGTAACTCGACTAGCATTCTCTTGATGGATCACTGATATTGTGATGTGGGGCTATGAATATTGATTGTAATCCATTGTGTCTCCAGGCTGTGATCTGCTTTCAAATTTTTCCACACCTCATCAATTTCCTCCAGTGTAGCTGTGCTTTGTGAGAATACAAAACTGACGTGGAGATCAGAGATGTCAGAGTGGAGGCCAGGCAAGCTGATATTAATCAACTCAAGCAATTGAGCCTGAATGCATGTATTGATGATCAAATGAGTGTTGACCATAAGATGGTGCATTGGAATCTTCTTACATAATAGCAGATCTGTATAAATGATCTTCATAGCTGAGATCATGTGAGTATTGTACATGCTTGTGGGCTGATAGGAGCTGCTATACAAAACAGTAAAGTTCTCCATACAAAAGTGTAAACTCTCGACTTCATCCATGATGGTATCCTGGTATTCTTCCTTTAAGAACATAACTAAACGTATCTTCTCCACCTTTGTGGGTCAATAGGCAATTTTGATCTTTTCCTTTATTTTGGGGTGGTTCACCTCATTGACATGGAAGAAGTAGATGATTAACAGGTTGTCAAAATTGATGTTGATGCATTTGAATTTCTTTATTTTTCTTTGCTGTTTAGAAACTGGCATAAGTGAGACAAGTTGAAGTCCTCATAAAACATGGTGTGAATGGTACTTTGCCAGTAGGGTCATGCCATGCCAGCTAACATTTTGGAGTTGTAACAGATAATAGCATTGATTTGGGGCCTATGCTCTGCATCAATGATAAAGGGGATTATGTTGATGGAACAGCTTAAATCTTTGGTGTTGAATGTCCATTGTAACTTTTTATTAGTTTCTTCTGATATATTGTCTCAAACTAAACAAACTGCTTTCTGAGTAGCAATAAAGTATGGATGTAGGATCTCATTGCCAACTTTAGATGTCTTAGCTTTACATTCCTCAGCTTTTCAGGACCTAATACTAGTTGAGTCACAGGAGGAAGGACTGGGACTAGGAGGAGGTTTCAAGTCAACTTGGGGCGAGGTTATGTTAGACAAGTGGGCAAAAGGCACTCTATGCTCCTCAGATTCACACACAGAGAGTTGGCTCCATGCATAGTCATCCAAGGTCCCCTCCCACTCAGAGGGTTGTCTCTGAGTGTAGTCGCGGGAAGTCCACTCCCAAGGAGGGAGTTGTCTCCCCTCATAGTCATGGCTGCTATGGGTGTCTTCTGCTGGGTGCTCTTGCTTTCATGATGTGCCTTCATCTGATCATCACAACATTGTTGATCAGTTCATTTCATCTCACAGGTTGATTTGTCATCACACTCAGTGTCTGGATGGGGGTTGATTCTCTGTTCTTTTCATAGTTGCTAAACAAAGATATAAGATTAATGTCCCATTCCTGGGTATCTAAGTGATCTAAATATCTCTGATCTCTAGCTTTTTGTTTAGGCAAAATATGAGTAGCTATAGTGTTGCTACTACTACTGAGGTTACTATCATACTCAACCTGTGTAAGGTCATCTTCCTCACATTCAGTGAGGTTATCATAATACTCAATCTCATTAATGCTGTCATCAACGAGAGAAAACTTGTTATTGTTGTCAATGACTGCATTTTGTATATCTCTAATTGTTCATCTAAGTTGCTGAAAATGGGTGACTTTACCATTATCTAATAAGTACCAGTGGTGATCCAATACTTTAACTATTTTAAAAGGTCCTTGCCAATTAGTGGCAAGTTTTCATACTTGGTTAGCATCAGTAACCTGACAAGGAAAAATGAGCAAATACAGAATCTGCATTTTTATGAGGTTCACAGTACAGCTTCTTGTTGAAGTTCCTTTTCTGGCAAATAACAGACTGATTGGTATTCTGGCAGATAGAGAGGTGCACTTCCTGGAATTCTTGCAGCATCTGGTTCACAAAATTCTCCAAGGATGGTTCATTGTAGCCAGAAACATGATAGACAGGGGAGCACTCACTTTGTGGCCAAACATGGCCTTGAAAAGGCTCACTTTGGTGGTGGAGTGAATGGTGGTGTTATAAAAGAATTCAACTGCCTCTATGATGCGTCTCCAATTTCTACCAGCACAGGCTAAAGTAACTTTAATTAGCTTGATGATGGTGTGGTTCAGTTGCTCAATGACACCATTTGACTGTGGATGGTAAGCAGTGGTAAAATCATGTATGATCTTGAGTTCCTTCATAAGAGTGGACATTAAGGTGTTCTCAACTGAGGACCTTGGTCAGAGACCAAATGCTCCATAGGCCCAAGCTTAAAATCCATTCTTTGATGATCCTTTCACCAATGACTTTGGCAGTAGTATTGTTGAGAGGAATAAGTCATGCATATTTAGTAAAGTGATCTATCAGGACCAAAAGATATTGAAATCCTTGCTCATCCCTCAACAGTTTCTTGATGTCCATATGGACCACTTAGTTTGTTCTTTTGGCAACCTGACTATGGAGCTTGGCTCTCTGCTCTGGAAAGTGTCTGGCTCCTTGAAGCAGGCATGCTTCACACTTATCAATCACATCTTGCACAGTAGCTCTAATACCAATGGTGATGTAATGAGCATTAAAGGTTTGCTTTGTTTGGATAATTCTGAGATGACTGAGTTCATGGATCTTCCAAACAAGATCCCACTTGAAATACTCTGGAATTGCCAGACAATTGTTCTGACTATGTGTGCAAAGGAGTCCAGCCTCAGTGATTTTCCAATGATAACATTGGAAATATCTCTTTGCAAAGTTTCTGATAGCATGGTCAAAGTTCTTGACTTTATGGATAATTTTGGATAAGACTTTATCATGCAACTGATGGGTGGCAATTTCTTTCTTGGAAATCTCCTCTTTCACCATAATGGGGATGATTGTTTCCCATTCTGATCTGCATTGATGTCAGGAAGGAGCTCATACTCACATGCTGGGATGAATCCAAAAAGAGTTTTTTCTCACCAGGAAGCTTTCACAAGTCTCTCTCATAACTTGGCAGAGTGGTGAAATAATCAGCATTGAGGTGTAATCTCCCTGGGCGATGAGTGATCATAAAGGTGAAATCATTAAGATATTCCAACCATCAGGCAACAATGTTCAACTTGTCACCTGATAATTTCTTGAGCAACACTAGCATGGAGTTGTTGGTATGTACAACAAATTGATGACCTAAGATGAAGAATCAAAACTTCTTCAGACTCTTGACGAGTGCTAGCATTTCAGACTTTGTTGCACCATAATTTAGCTCAGAATTGAGGAGCTTCCAGCTAAAATATTGTACTGGCATTCCTGGCTGTTGATCATTTGCCTGAGGACACTACTGATGGCAACTGAACTTGCATCACAAATGATGATAAATTCCTTTGTGTAGTCAGGAGTATTCAGACTTGGGATCTGTCTGAGTTCTTACTTCACAGCATCCAGCTCTTCCTGTTCAGCCCAGGTCCAACAGAATTCAGTGTTTTTTTGAAGTAGATTAGATATATGCTTGGTTTGATTGGCTAGTTCAGAGATGAAGGAGCCATAGTAATTAAGAAAGCCCATCAGGCACTGGACATCCTTGTGACACCATGGAGTCTCAATATGATAGAGATGGTCCTTCACATTGTTCTTAATAGATATTCTCCCCGGTTCAATCACCCTTCCTAAGAAGGTAACTCATTGCAAAATGAGTGAATATTTATTTCCATTTCCCTGGAGTCTGGAGTTGTACAGAATCTTCAGAGTCAACCCAACTTATCTAAGTGATCAGAGAATGTGTGTCCAGCAACAAAAATATCATCCATTTATTTGGTGATCCCAGGCTCAAGAATGTTAGCCCCATTCCGTAATACACACGTGACGTAAAGCTGAAACATTGCCAGAGCTTTACAAAACGTGAAGGCCATGTATTTCCACTCAAAAAGGCTGTAAGGCGCAATAAAAGCAGTTTTCAGAATGTTGGCAGGCATCATCAGTATTTGCCAATAGGCTTGACAGAGATCCAAGCACAAGAACAACTTGTACTTGCTGGAATCATATAAGTAGTTAAGACCAAGGCAATCCTGTGTCAATGGGACACCCATGACTTTTTGCCATGTGGAAATGAAGCAATTCTATTGGATGCCATCTAGCAACGAAATATTTTTGACAAAACTAAAATGAGCAAATTAATTTTTTAGACAATTTGTTTAGACTAAAGTGAGAATTTTTGAATTTTTAGGATTTAGGCAAACTGATATTTTTGATGACAAATTTCACTTGAGGCGCCTTTGTTGTAACAATGTTTAAACATGCAACACAATGTTTTAAGGATAACAATTCATAGATTGAAAACCCAAATATTTCAAAGTGAAAAATGATGTGTTATTTGCATTAGAGGGTGTTTCCAAGTGCATTAATATTGATCAAAACAAATATGCAAGAGGTGGAAAACAACAATTTCTTTAGCAATTGTGTATAAATTGTAAAAGCATACATTACACAGTGACTCTGAGTGACAAAGTTCAGCATTGTACAATCTTCAAGTTTCCATCTTCATTCTAAAATATGACGGCACTTCCACATTCACCCAGGAGGTGGCCGCCAGAAATGCGTTAAGCCATTTATTTAATGTGGCTGGCTTTCCCCAGTAGGCCTATTGTTACCATGGACCTAAACCATGAGCAATGAAAATGATAATAACAATTACAAAATAAAATATCTAGTAACATTTGATAACACCCAAGTACTATATAATTTGTAAAAATGTAAACTCAGTTAGTGAAAAGAGATATTACATCAACATATATGGGAAAATAAACTATTAACACATAAAAATCATTAAAACAAAAGCATGTACGATGGAAAGAGGAATATTACATCAACATGTGTGGGGACAAAGGACATCTGAAGTCCCAATGTAAGGTGAAAATCCAGCTTGTTGCCAATGGCAAGGGCTTTATTATTGATGAACCTTCCAATGAAGCCTTGTGTGTTGACGACTTAGTTGATCTTGATACCGATCAGCCTACCACATCGCCTAGTGCGGAGAGTCCACGAACGAGGCCACCTAGGCATTCTACAAACGGAGAAGACGTTCAACTCCCGTTACGTCACCACAGGAATACGCGCAACAGTAACGGACGTTATTGATAAGTGCGAAAAGTGCCTATTGAACAACATCCACCACTTCCCTCAGCAATGAGCTGAGATGGAATCAAGATCTGCTGAGAGCCCTAACGAACTGGTCCACATTGATCTGGAGCAGTTATCTAAAGATGACGAAGGTTTCCAATATTTGCTCGTAATAGTTGACCACTTTACCAAGTTTGCTCAGATCATTCCCTTGAACAGTACGACTGCGGAAGTGGTAGCTGAGAAGGTCCTTAAAGAGTGGATCCTAAAGTACGGTCCCATGCGCAAACTTGTCTCAGACAGAGGTNCATCAACATGTGTGGGGACAAAGGACATCTGAAGTCCCAATGTAAGGTGAAAATCCAGCTTGTTGCCAATGGCGAGGGCTTTATTATTGATGAACCTTCCAATGAAGCCTTGTGTGTTGACGACTTAGT
>CABFPE010000409.1:209783-229160 GCA_900660155.1 Hofstenia miamia | reverse complement strand
CAAAGCTATTTATAAAAATTTTCCAAAAGTACCTGCTGATTTTAAATTTCAAATGATTCGTCTGCCAATATGGCTGTTCCTACGTAAGCGTTATTTCGCTCAATTTAATTTGTCAAATGCTGCTTGATTGGCTAACAAGTTTTCTTAATTTGAACAATATTAAAGCTTAGTTGCATCTTACAAAAATAACTAAGATCATTAACTAAATTTCACAATCAATTCTAATTAATATTAATCATTCGACATTGTTCTTCACTTGCAGCTTAGTTGCTTTTGGATGATGCTACAATAGCAAAACTCCTGGAAATTGCAAGTGAATGAACAACAGCATACCACCCACAGGCCAACAGAGCAGTGGAGCAACTTAATCAAGCACTAATCAAGTTAATTAGAGTGGCAACATCAAGGATAGGAGGAAAAAATTATCAAGATCATCAAGTACTATTACAATACGTCAGTACATGCAATGATGAGAGTCTCACCATTCAAGGCAATGTTCAGAAAAGCAGCTGTGACCCTGCTATCAATGCAATATACCAACTACAGTGGAAAATTGGATAATGAATTTGTAAAACAACTGAAGAACCAGATCACAGGAATCCACAAAACAATGTGCCACACAATAAAGAAATCAGCAGTGAAACAGCAGCATAATTATAATAAAAAAATTTACAGTCATGCACACAAAGTAGGAGACAAGTTATACATGTTCACACTGATTAAACTTAGAGACACAAACCAAGTCTGGAAGTTGAAAACAGTATGGTCTGGCCCCCACATGATAACACAAACACTACCAAATAATGAATACATGCTAGACAATAACAGACTGTTACATTTTCAAAACTTGAAGAGAGCAACAGCAGACATTGAAGAGACAAAGATATATGAGAACACCAAATTCAAAATATGCCAAATTAACATCAATGAAGTTATATATGATTTGAATGATATAGATAGTGTGCACAAAGAAGGATTTGATGATGAATTCACAGTGGATGCTGGAAATGATAGTTTGAGAGAAAGAGAGTGCTGCCCCAAAGAACAGCAAGAAATAAACCTTTATATGACCCTGAAGAAGAGAGTGCACAGGAATCAACAACCAGAGGAACTCTCAACTAAGAACAGGAGAAGGAGAGTTCACAGAAGTTCTCAAACCAGATGTCAACCCCAGGGCAGTAGGGATGAGAATGAGGAACCAACAAATAGACGATGTAGAGTGAGGTGTCCTAGTAGTCCCCAAGGCTGATTACTGGGCAGGGAGATCAACAGACAAAGAGCCTCTCCCACCAGGGATCTGCACCACCAATTCAAGTGCATGCAGAAAACTGGTGCACAGCAGCACAACTTTTCTTTTGTGAGTCCATGATGCTGATTCAAGGGGGTGAGACACTGGGAGTTGCAGAGGAAGGTGTAAGTGGTGGAAGAACCATGGAGATACAAAAGCAATATAAGGCTGACGTTATCCCCACTGGAACCACAACTTTTCAAGTGCTGATAGGAGTAACTGTGAACTGATTCAAGGGTGAATCAGTAGAAACTATCAGCACAGATGACCCAGCTGCCTGCCTCCTCAGATACCATCTCAGAGAGAACCATACAATCAAAAGAAAGAGAAAAATTCATGTCTAAAATTGATGGAGAAACATTACACCCATACTTTTTTGGAACATTGAGAATGCATACAATGCATTTGGGAAACTATCCCCAGAAATAAAGGCTCACATAAGAAAGGTTGTGAAACTCAAAGGAAAAAATCTACCAATAGTGCTTGACACCAACAACAAACTGAAAGTAATTGTAATTATAAGCAATCCACAAGAAATGAATGAAACACTGAAAAGACCATATATGCAAAGCACAGTACACATTGTATTTGATGAAGACTTCGCCTTGGAAATGACACAAGCAATAATGGCATACAAGGATAAGATAGCAGATATTCCAGAAATAAACATGGACAAAGAAATGGACAAAATGAAATGGAGAGCTATGAATGAGATAGCCCATTTACAAAAATAATATGGAGTGCAGAGATGATGAAAAAAGGAGGAATAATGGA
The DNA here is from genome assembly GCA_900660155.1 of Hofstenia miamia. Classification (NCBI taxonomy): domain Eukaryota; kingdom Metazoa; phylum Xenacoelomorpha; order Acoela; family Hofsteniidae; genus Hofstenia; species Hofstenia miamia. The sequence goes on along the minus strand of CABFPE010000409.1, from coordinate 227,098 downwards.
ACCAGTGGAAGTTTGTGAAATGGTCACAAAAACACAGAGGGAGATGATGGAAGAGGAGGAATTGTAAACATTCTCACAGCTATTATTGTCTCCTAAAATGCAACAAATGATCAACAGAATAAACATAGAGAAGTGGGGAGAAGTGAGCCCAGCAAGAACAATTGAGTGGATTGATACTGATGATGAATGGTTCCTAGTTAACTCAGGAAACCAGAGAGATTAAAGAAAGGAACTTTCAAAACATTAGAGAACAACAAACAGTGGCAACAATGAAGCTAATGTTCACAGAAGAATTCACAAGAATGGAACTGGAAGAATTGTTAAAACCATACAATCAGTTGGCAGTAGACATTGAATGCATAACAGCAAGAATAGACATCAAAGAAAAAATACAATTAAAATTAAGTAGAAGGGGACTCACACAGGCATTCTGGAACACCATCTTGGAAGCAAAAATGAATTGCGCTGTAATGATAGGCCTAGCAACAGCGCCAACTATGGAAGGATTATATCTACACATAGAAAGACAAATCAAAACAAAAATCTTAATCTGCACACCACTGGAAACAATTGTGATACCAATGGTTCTCCCATGCTGGAGATTGCCAAAAGAAGTAAAAGTCGCAAAAACCTTCTTGCATGAGTACAAGTCATACATAAACATGGAAAAGCAGCCAAAAGCTATAGTAGAACAAGGCAACTATAAGAAATAATGCTGAAGAATGATAATAGAGAGAGGGTATACATTGAAGGAATGACAACTCCATACCAATTGTATACAAAAGGGAAACCTATCAACTTACAACTACAAGATCTGAGAAAAGAGATAGAAACCACACTCCAAAAGCAATAATGCTATTCTCTGGGGTGAATGATATCATATGGACAGACATCTGGGAGAGAAAGTATCATTACTACAACATAAAAAAAGAGCCAAAATCATAATGATGATGGGAATCAACAAAACCAATCCAAACAAAATAAGTGAACAAGAAGTAAGAGATAACATCAGTTTCTTCTATAAGGACATGGCAAATACTCATAGCTTAAGAAAAGTATTTATGTTCTTCTACCCAGATAATCACATCAGAGAAGACCTAGCCCATACAAGCAGGGAATTTGCACAAATGATGCTAATGATAGGAATTAAAGGTATACAGTTATATCAGAAATACTACAAAATATTCTCACAGAAAATCAACAAACTAAGAGAAATCATGCCCATTGCAGAGGATATTTGAGAGGTGAAATTTTTGAAATATGCAAATACCATAACAACCAAGTGAGAGGCAGTCTTGAAAATGACAAAACAAGATGAATTCAAAAAAACCACATGGGAAGATCAGCAATTGGAATCAATAATTCAGAAGGCAGATACATTGGTACATGGAGAATGAGCTGTGCTAAAAATAACACAAACTGAGGAGGGCATGTAGCATCATCCAAATAAAATCTAAAAAGCTGCAAACGTCAAGAGAAGTTGAGAATAAGATCAAAGAAATGATGATTAGAAATATTATACTTAGATTAATTAGATTAATTTAGATTCATTTGTATTATGCAACCAAGAAACAATATGTGTCCAAAATAAGAGATTAGTATTGGTAGATAATAATACTTTTTGGCAAAACAAGGGGGCAAAATCACTTCACTTATTTTTAGCCGCCATCTTGGCAGATGAGAAGTTTAAATTTGAAATCAACATGTACATTTCTAGATTTACTATAAAAAGGAATTAAACATTGTAAGCAATTGATAAAGAATTTTATTTGGATTCTTATTTTGTTCTACTATAATAGTTTGATTATTTAATATGATGTTGAGCTAGATGAGTGGTGCTTAGTAGTGGTCTGGATCCATCATCAAGATCAATTCAAGGGTCTTTGTGCCAGACCATGAAAGTGCACATATGTTAGGTGTAGGAGTTTTTCTCTTGTCTAGTCAACTACCATTCACTTAATACATGTATCAAAATAATTAACTTTGTGAAACAGTTGGATAACCTAATTTTAGGGAATAAATTAATATTATTTTATATCCAAATTAGTGACCCATAAATGGCTGATAAAGTGACCAAACATGTATTAATTTTTAGATGTATGTTAGGAAGCTGCTCAATATTAATGCATTTATTAAAGCCAATATATTTTGGTAATGGCTACAGGTAATATCAATTAAGCAGCTAGTAACAAGTCAGGTTGAGAACAATGAAACACTTTTACAAAAATAGAGTATAAGTTAAATTGTGTCATGTTTTGAGTATGCACTGAACTAGGATAGGGTACACATAAACTGTATTGATGCACTGAGATGTGGAACTCAACCAAATGGTCCATCAAAGGAGTGGCAAAACTGGATGTGGAGATTGGCTTCAGGCAGATGCCCACTACTGATCATTGGAGAAATTGCTGCATGGCTTCATCATCTAAATAGTTAACAGTTAAAACTAGTTATATCATGTTAACAGAACTTTAAGCTAAAGCACTATCTAACTAAGTAAATCCCTACCTGCAAAACTATTATTAGTGTTATGCAGTAACAAAAGATAAACAGTAATGATGCCTGGTAGAGGATGTTACAATAATAATGTAGCTTAAATATTTCTAATATCAAGTAAAATATAGTGTATCACTAACTGACATAACTCATTTTTTATAAAATTATAAGAATTTTGCACACAAACAACATGTTTTAGTTTCCATGGATATTTTAGTTGGTAAACAACATGCCTTTAAAGAAAATAAAGCACAAAGTGAATTCACAACAAAATTCAAGTAAAAATATTTATGGGGGCCTGTTAACTTTTTTACAATGCATGTAATGTATTGTAGTTCTAACAATGAAAAGACTGGGTTTTAACCAGTAATCTCTCAGTAAGCTGAGTGTGTTATCATTTCACCACTGTTCACTTAATTCAAAGCCTTAAAACCTTATTTGTTATAATATTTGGTTGTTACTAAAATTCCAGCTTGTGTACATGCATAACACATAGTGCAAATATTAGCATAACATTGTTAATCAAAAAGTTAATACATTAGCCCTGGTATATTATTTGATTGGCTTAGATGTTGTTGCTCTCAAATAAATAAGTGATAATTTTAAATCTAATCATTCTTTTGCCTAACAACAATGGTGAGAAAAGCTGCAAATATCAAACAGTATAAAAAATCTATGTTGGTTGTAAGCCAAGTAATGTTTTAAAATTTAGTGTGTAATTTTATGTAGGTGTAAATGCATGTTTCTTGTCAGATTTATTGTTCTCCTTGTATATATTTTACATAAATTATTGGTTTTTAGTTACAAGCACAAAAAATAAGAGATGGTTTTACAAAATAATGTAAAATATATCAGGTAGCTGTACTTAAACCAGTGAATCAAACTAAAATGTTAGCATTTGTAATGTCATTTTTACCACTAACCAATTTTAAAATACTTCAATCTTATAAATTTATGTGTAATTTAAACAAAGTTCATTAGCAGATAGAAATATTGAAAATTCAAATGTTTTTAACTAGAACAACATGTTTTTAATTCACTAGTCAGTCCTTGTGAAGAGTTTAATTGTGAAAGTTGGTTTCTTCTTTACTAGGTAAGTTGTTTTTATATATTGAAAAGTGATATACTTTTTTCCTCAAAACTTATTCAACTAATTCAATTTCAAAATTATTTAATGTCTTATCCTATGCACATGTTTTCAATGTGCTAGTCACAAGCTTTATAACACATAGCAGGGTTTCTATTGTATTGATCATTCATCATTCATTATGAAAACAGAATATATGCCATTATTAAACACATAAAGCCTTGGAGGGTTAAATCAATTACAATGCTAGATCAGATATATTCAAGCCACAATGTAGAGGTATACATTTAATAATTACTAAGGAATTTGGGTTTGCATCTGAGCATTATATCTAGTAACACGTCAATAAATTGCTAAAACAACAAAAACCTATTAGTATGCTAACCATTCATTGCAATGGAAATTTTTTAGTGATGGAATTATAAATTTAATGAAAAAACAGCAAAATTCATGAGTGAAAAAAAAATTATTCAATTTTTACAGGGATTATGCAGTAATTTATTTGGCAGCATGAATCTTGTTATAATTTCAATAACAAATATCATACTAATGTTGTTTAATTATGGAAATATGCTAGGATTTTATGGAAAGATATGTCCAAACACAACAACCAATGCATGCTATGAACATGACATATATGCTAGAAATCATGTTTTAATAGTACAAATCAATATTTTAGAACCTCAATTTGTTAGACACACATTATTACCCTTATTGGATAAGTGTCCTTAATGCTGAGATATGCCTTAAAACCAAACACCATCCAATTATTCATCATTAGAAACAAAATCAAATGTATAAACCTTCACCATGATCTTATCAGAATAAAAGTAAACTTTTGTAGTGAGCAAAGTCAAATAATAGAATTCACCAGTATAGGCAGACTTACTACATGCTGGAATGAAGAAATGATGGAAAATCAAGAATATTTCATTTGATGTTTGCAGTGTAACACACTTTTTTTACTGAGATTGTGTCAAGTATGCTCGAATTTCTCCTCTGTAGGTAAGTTATTTTTTTATTTAAATAGTGAATATTATATGATTAAGCAAATTTTTAGTTGGAAATTGATTGCTTTACATGTTAAATATTAGTGGAAACAATAAAAATTTCCTAGAGACAGTTGATTTGCAAATGAAAATGCTACATATATTATCAATGCAATGTGTAAAGAAACTAAATTACAAATGAAAAGTATTAGCAAAACCTGTAAAAGAAAATTCTACTTTCATATCATTAAAAATGTCAGCTTCTTCACAATGGGTAACAACTAATTTGATTTTTGGAGAGAGCACATATTGACATTATAAGTGATAAATTCATTATCTTTCAATGATAAAAAGTGCCTGATACTTTTTAACAGTAATTTAATTTTGGTCAAATGCTATATTTCAAATATCTTAGCAAAAAAATGAATTGCAAAAATAAATTAACAAAAATAATTAACTTGAAAATAAATTTAACAAAAAATTTACAATAAATAATTAGTAAAATAGAATTAATTTTTAAAATAGTGGTGATGATTACAAAAAGTTTATATCACTCTGCCATTCCATTGTTCTAATTTTCATGTCATGCTACTGATAAAATATGTTTCACTTTTAAATTCAGAATGATACAGCCTTGTGTTAAAAGACTTGTAATGTTAATGCTTTTGAAGCTAGTTAAACATCAGAGTGAACCTGTGTAACACATACATCTACAGAAAGAAAACCAGGTATGTTATATTCTTTTAAATAATTTTATATATGGTAGTTTTATATTTTTGGTATTATCTCTATTTCCATAATACACATTTCGATTTAAACAATTTTATATGGTATTGTTTTATGCATATTTATTCATTGATGTAATATTTCATATTTTTCACCAAATATTTTTTTCCTTTTAAATAAAGTTTATATTCAATATATTGTTTTATTGAGTATTTTGTTTAATAACATTTTGGTTAATTTCCTTAATTTGCAATTGACTGAATGGAATTAATTTGTTTAATTTCTTATTTTTAACTAACAATGTGAATTACAAATGTTGAATTATTTAAACTCAAATTTTTTGTAGGTGTTACCATGCACAACACAATAATTTTTAACTAACAACTAAATTACAAATGTTGAATTATTAAAACTCAGCAAATTCTTTGTAGCTGCTTTGATTTTGAATTTAACATATAGCTCACTACATGCACTTTCAAGTTTATATATTTAGACCAAAAGTGGTGCATATCATGGAATTGTAATTAATTTGCTGATACAAAATGATGGAAAAGTTGAAGAACATGTAATGCATACAACCATGAATAGTTGTAAACCAAATAAACTGAAAAAAGATGTGAAAGCTGACAAAGCAGTGAAAGCAGAAAATCACATAAATGTATGCAGCCATGTAAAGTCACAAAAACAAATAAAAGTGAAAAAAGGTGTGTAATCTGAGAAAAGATATAACAGCCAGCATAGGTGCACATCCCATGAAAAATTCATATAAACCAAAAATAAATGTAAAGAAAAGATCACCATATAAAAACATATCCCTTATACCACACTTAGATATTATATCTTGTTGTAGCATCATCCAAAAGAACTAAGCTGCAAACAAAGATTAACATTGAATGATTAATGGTGATTAGAATTATGATTGTAAAATTTAGTTAATTATCTTATTTATTTTGTAAGATGCAACTAAGTCACAATATTGCACACTCTAAGAAATTTACTGTAGCCGATTAAGTAATTTTTGACCAATTGTAACAAGGAAAATTACGCTTGTGTAAGAACAGCCATATTGGCAGAAGATTTATTTGAAATTCAAAATCAGCAGGTACTTTAAAATTTTTAAATAAATAGCTTTGAATTTAAAGAGAAATTTGATGAACAATAAATTCTTCGGAGTTTATTTTATTTTCATTCTTCATTTATCTGGTTTGATTATTTAATAAAATGTGCAGCTAGGCAAGTTGTGTTGAGTAGTGGCTGGATTCCATCACGGGATCGATTCGAAGGGTCTTTGTGCCAGTCACGAAACAGCACTTATGTTATGGTTAGGAGTTTTTCGATTCTTGCCTAGTCTGACTATCGATCTATACATGTATGAAATAATTAATGCTTGAAACGACTGGATAGTCGAACCCTAGGAATATATCTATTCTTAATAGTAGGAGACTTGACTATAATCGACCAAATAAACGACCTTACATGTATCATTATTAAATGTAAGTATAGGAAACTGCAATCTATTACTTAAATTACTAAGCCAGTAGTTTTATGGTAATGGCTACTTTAATATTATGTAAATGCAGTTAGTGTCAATGCCCAGTTGCTTTACTTAATCAAATCAACAAACACTTTACAACATTGAGTTTAAGTCAGTTACAAATTGACATGAGTGCATGCACTGAGCTAAAGTAAGGTACACATAATTAGTCATCCTTGAGCTGAGACGGCGCAGTGGATTCAATCAATTGTTTACAAAGGAGAGGAACTGTGATGTGGAGATCAGCTTTGGGCAGTAGCCCACAGAAGAGCAGAAGAGGAAATGTCACACGGCTTTATTACCTAAACAGTGATAATTAGTACTCAATTAACCTAACTAGTTAATATCAGAGGAAAAGTTCAATAATTTGGTAACTCCTCACCCTCAATTTACTGAGTGATAGTTATTAACAATAATACATGGTGCAAATAGGCCAGGTGGAGGATGTTACAATAACACATCAGAAGTGGAAATTCAATAGAAGAACTGCATATGGAGAGCTTCATAAGCATTGCTTACTTTCTGCATACTGTCACAGATTTTAACCAAGTGTGAAAATTAGTAACAAATTGACAAGGGCCATTTACAATAAAGAAGGTACTTGATCACAACACTTATGCATTAAATAATGGTAAAATTGTGCATTTTCAGAGGCTTAAACATTGTGTAGAGGATATTGACAATGTCATTATAGATGGCAATAGTGAATTTACATTAGTAGATAATGGTAATGATGCATATGAACAGTACAACAATTTAACTGAATTTTCTGAAGAGGATTTTGCTAAAATTGATTTTAATGAGAGTAATATTAATGATAATGACTCTATTATTACATGTGTATTGCCCCAATGAAGAGCCAGAGATAACCAAAATTCCTAATATTCAGGACATTAACCTTATAAGTCCACTTAGGAATGATACCCACCAAGAAAAAATGAGAGAAACCAGCTCCCCTGTCCCACTGCAGAGTGAAAAGGAGGATGGAAAGTAGAGGAGGATCAGAAGCCCCAACTAGGTGTGAGAGAAGAATGTCTCCATTTGATGGGGCAAGTTATTGCAAATGGGGATACAACCATGGTGCTGAGGAGATTCTGACCTTGTCTGGGTGACAAATCGTCTGGCAACTAGGAGAACTGATAGCAACACAAGCATCTGAGTCTCACCACTGCATGAAGAAAAGAATGTCTCCATGAGAGTGAGATGAGCTGGCACAACCAAGAGACTATTATTACTAGTACCCATGCCCCCTTTTAGTGATGTATTAATTGTAAATAAACAAACCCCCAGCCTTCTTCTCTAGAGTCATCCACCACTACATATACAGTTTACTCCAGGAAGGCTGAAGATAGAAAAAAGAAAATGTCAAGGATTGGAGAAGAGATTATCCACCTGTATTTCATTGCTACACAATGTGCTACTCACTCTGTCAGAAATAATATCTCCAAGAAAACACAAAATAATTTCAGGTGGACATACAACAAGAAAAACTTAACATGTTCTATTGACGTCATTCCTTTCATTATGGATGCTGAGTGCAGACTCCAGGTTAACCCTATTATATGTTATGATTCAAAGATGTGCAAGGGCCTCAGTTGGCATTATTGGTGTAGCATGGTGCATACCTTGTTTGATGAAAACTTCAACATTTTAATTTATGCCAATTCTTAAATAACTGGCAAGACATTCAACATTTTGAATGTGTCAACATTGATTTCCCCAACGTATTAGTAATCTTTTTTTTCAGAGTACACAAGATACAATGCCCAAACATTATGGAAAGTATTGAAATAGCATATATATTGTCTGGCTAAAGTAGAAAAAATTCACCTTGTCATAGTCATTGGTGAAGAATATGGGTAGACATTCCTGACCCTGTTGAAAGTCTCCACTTCTGAATGGAAAATTTCCTGATACTATATCATGAAGTGTATTGACCAATTAGCATGTACCACACCAACATCATATCAACAACAAAACTCATTTACTCCGTAAAAAAGGTCCCTACACACAGACTAGCTTTAGATCAGACATTTATTATTGACACAGCTCTGCAGGCACAGAAATTGGAATTGATCAAACCCAATATGTCACTACTAACAAAGCTTACTGATCTAAGAGCTAGTTTTGTATTCACTCAAAGTACAGCAACCCTGCATGACATTCAAGAGGTGTGGTAAAACATAAAAGCAGACAAAAATCTGGAAACAGATTGGCTGTTGATAAATATCCATAGCCCTACTTCCCAATACCATCAGTCTGTAGAGCACAGATTAGAATATCATATGAAACTCAGGATAGGATGAATTACAGAGTGCCTCTTTTTGGAGAAGCTAACACTCAACATCTATGCCCATGGAGCTGTTTAGATCCTCTCCATCTTTCTAAAAAAATGCCAAACTTAACATTCCCAACGGACATGAACACCTGGAGATCACTACCAAGCCAATCAACACATGAAATAACTGTTTGCCTCCTCACATGGAAAGCAAAGAACTGGCTTTTACACAAATGTGCTTCTCCCACATCATCAGGCAAATAAAAAAAAACAATGGAACAATTTGAAAAATATTATGCCTGACTGGTGGGGGTGAGTAGTGTAACCAGAAAAATGTCTCTCATGATTATTAGCAACCAACTTCTTATCTGTCCATCAGACATTAATATTTTCTCCAAGACCTTAAAAAAGTATATGTGGGGAGGTACTGTAGAGTCAAGGCTCAAATTATAATTACACTAGCTAACTCATTGACACTGCATAAGGTTGAAAGAGTGACCTCATAAGAACAGCCCTGATTCCATTAAATAAGTAACTACTACTTTTTAGGTAAAATCCAAGATGACCAATTCGTATGGCTTCCAGCTGAAGTGCTATCCAAAAAGAGAATTGTGCTTAACCTTAATGACTCGTGCTACCTTAGCTGTCTATTTCAAAAATTAATAAACATCTCATTTTCGTTGTTATCTCGCAGCTCACTAAATAATAGCATGTAGTTACCATGCATTTGTGCCAACCAACAGTATAATATCATCACAGTGTATTCAGTTATAGGTGCATGTACATGTTGCATAAAAAACAAGGGATTTATTATTTCCTTATATGTATCTGTATCCATAATCTAAATGGTCCACAATTTGGGATAGGTGATCTGAAAAGATCTCTAGAAGCTATGTGTAGTCCTGGTACTTTGAGGAAAGTACTCCCAAATTGTTCCCTTAACTTACACAATTATTTGCATATCAAAAAAATAGATAAGTAAATTAAGAAAAGGTAAATGGTAATTGAAGATAGATAACATCTATTAACTGTTCTCAACAAGGTTTCTCAATTTATACAATTCAAGTTATTACCTGTCTTTGTTTACAATCAAAATCAATCACAAGATGGTCATGTCATCAATTTCCCTCACAATAAAATTTGAGCAATACAATTAGCACCATTCAAGGGGACATGAAAACAGCTTTTGTAAAACTAAAGTAGAAACAAATAATTACGTCATCCTGACGTCAGCACAATGAAGATGGAAATATAATAATCATGAAAAAGTCCCTGAGTGACTCTACACTACTGCCAACATGAAGTTCGCCTTTCTTAACTCAAAGTATTCCCCTTTATGCACACAATGGCTAATTGAGAGACTGCCTGGCTCTAACACAAAATTCTTTGACCTACTGTGCATGAACTGTGTCATTGAGAAATCAGAAGTTTTTTCAACCTAGAGCATCTCAATTACTCAAAGTGTGGGTATAGTCAGTTCACAGAAACCACCCAACAAGTGAGCAAAGAGGGAAAGATTGTTCCCATCATCATTTCAGATCAAGTAATGTGTACACCAGAACAGTTGTATAAGGAGGAAGAACTTCTGGCAAAATGCTCAGTACAGTTTTTCCCTTTGATCTAGGAGCTGATAGAGAAGATTAATCTGGAGAAATTCGCCAGCCCCCTGCACAACCACGGCCTACCCCCAATGGTCTAAGAAGAGGAGCAGATCCTAACTATAGATTTGCAGCCTGAAGAGTTCTTGGAAGATCTCACCATTCAAGAGAGAAGTCTAGTAGAAAACAAAGACAAAGACATATTTGGGCATGATGAAATGGTGCCTCATAGAGATGTTTTCTACATTGAATGTACCACTGCTCAAGTTCAGATCACCAACAGCCAAATCAATCACACAGCCATGGTTTACACAAAAGATTTTGGAATACCTTAAGCAAAGCTAAGCCTATTTTTATTTTTTTAATTATGTCATTTTGAATTATTTTAATGACGTCAGTGCAATGTATTTAATTTCAAGTTTAGTTTACAAAGCTAGAATATTGTCCCCTTGATTTGGTGCTATGTATTATTATTGCTCAATTTAATTTGTGAAGGAAAACATTATCTATGATTTTGCATTGCAAACAAAGACAGGTAATAATTTCTTGATTGTATAAATATGAGTAACAATGTAGAGATCAATCAATAGAGTTTATCTCCCTTAAATTGTGTTTGCTTTTTCTTTATCTTTATTTCTAGTTTTACATTATGTTGGTTATAATAATTGTGTAAGTTCTAGTGACAATTTGGGAGTCACTTTTCTGTGCTTGGGGACAATGATATTGATCTCAGACAGTTAGCAGCCCAAATTGTGGACTGCATTAAGTTATGTGTATGGTTACATGTAGATCTAATAAAGCTTTTGTTCAAATTTAACATGGACATGCACCTATAATTTATTACACTGTGATGATAATGTGCTGTTGGCTAGCATGAATGCATGGTAATTACATGCTATTATTTAGTGAGCTGAGAGATAAGAAAACAACTGAGAGGTTTATCATGTATTGAGCTAGAAAATAAATGAGACAATTAGGTAGCACTGTTCAATCAAGTTTACACTTGTCACTCTTGTAACCTTCTTCCATAACATTAAGTTCCTCAGTGCTGTTCTAGTTTCCAGCTCCTGATTCTACATTAGTGATGCTAAGGAACTTAGTGGCATGGCAGAAGGTTGCAGAGGTGACAATCATAGTAAGTGACCAGTGGTGGCTCATGCATGCAAAATTTAGGCAAGCAAATATTTTTTTGTGTAACCAAAATAGTGTAAACTATAAACCATCAAAAATTTATTTATAAAGGAAAACCCAGAGGCAATTTTTTTAAGAAATTTATCTGTAATATTATTATAGAAATAAGTTCAATAAAATTGGTAATGATTTCTGTAGTTTTTTCTCCTCTAATCAGTTATTCTTGTATTTGTTAAAAATTTCTTTAACCAGAAAATAATTATTCTGCAAGACATTGATCAAAACCCAATAGTTTGTATTAATTCAAATATTTACATATTTTCAGTAAGGCAGTCAATAAATCTGGCATTTCAAAATATTGAATAAATTTTTGTTGATTTTTACAATTGAAGGCATATTGATGATAGAAATCTTGACATAAATTCCAAATTTTTTCAAGATTGAGAAACTTTGATCAGAAAATGAAAATTACATTTAAGTTTCTCAAAATTTTTTAAAATTTATTTTCAAATCTATCACCTTAAACTATCCACATCATATTTTATTTTTTGAATGAATTGGTAACACATTAATAGAAAAAATTATTCTTTCATTCACAGTTGTTATAAATTTTCTAATTTCTGTAAGGAAAAACAAATATTTTAAAAGGAATCCATGAGGTAAAAAATGCAAAAAAACTATATACCAGATAGGAGCCTTGCTTAAATATATTTCTGTTTCTGATACTGCTTGAATGTAAAAATGTTTCTGATTGATTTAAATAATAAATATCATGTTTACTTTTGGGTCATTTTATTGAATTATATATAATATTAGTAGTTCTTTTAGGCTCTGGGTAGACTATGTGATTGGTCACGTGTGATCTGTGACATTACACTTCTTACTACTGAGATAATTAGTTATGTGACGTTTTTCATAAATTTTCTTCATAACAATCAGGTAGTCTAACCATAGCCTTACAATGGCTTGTTTTGCTAGCTAAATCTTTGCATGATGAATTAAACAAAACAGATGAAATTTTATCATTTGAGTGAGCATAGGTACAGCATTAAGATAGTTGCTTGCTGCGGCACAATCATTCAATGATTTTTAAAGCAAATCATAATAAATTATTTCCTAATTCAATTCATATTATTACTTGATTCCTGAATAATTTATGATTTGTACATTTGGATCAACTACATACTAATATATTTAGTATTTCCTTGATTTGTACAGCTGTAAATTCATTCAATTACAAATATTAAGAAATTATTGGACAAGCACTGCTTGCCTTGCTTACATGCTGGAGCTGCCTATGCAAGTGGCATGCAGTCTAACAGAAAAACAAGAGTATCAGCATTTCACCATTGTAATAAATAACAGTACATATCCACCAATCAGAACTAGACTTCAATGACGACCAAATTGCATTCATCACACCAAAGTGGTATCCAGGAAGAAGATTCCAAACTTAGAAAAGGTGCTACTCTATTTGTCACTAGCTGTAAATTTCTAGCTCAATAAAATGTTTCTCATTAGTTCTTATTTCTCAGCTCATGTAATAATAACTGCATGTAGTTGTCATGCATTTGTGTTAGCCAGCAGCTTATTACCATCACAGTGCTAGGTGTTAAGTGTATGTTCAAGTTGCAAATGATTGATAAAAAGTTATTATTCCCTAATTTTAATCATACATGTAACTTAATGTGGTCCACAATTTGGACTGCCTACCAGAATAGAATGTGTTGTCATCCTAAACTCAGAGGAGTAACTCCCAAATTGTCACTGGAAACTTAAGCATTTATCATAGAATCACAGGGGAGCTCTGGCTACTCTAATGATACTGGGTAACTCAAGAGTTTAGATCAAAGGTTGCAAAGTCTACTGTAGCAGAGAGTGACCCACATTCAAACAGAAAACATACATTTGTGGTTCACTGATTTTTGCCAAACAAATACAGAAATTCCCTTCTATAAAGAACTCCATCAGTGACCAATTCACATGGCATCATGCTGAAGCTTGATCCTTGAAGCCATCGCCTTACTTGCCAAGGTGCTAATTGTGTGAATCAAGGATTAATTTCTTGCTCAATAAACAATTTATCTCAGAGTTCTCTTATCTCAGCTCATGTAAATAAACAATAAATAAAGGGGCACATAATTACTGTGCATTCACATTTGCCAATGGCATAGTATATTTGCAGTGTGTTAATTTATGTGCATGTACAAACAGATCAAATAAAAGTTGTTATTCCCTACACCTAATTGTAACCTAAAGTGACCACCATTCAGGCTGTCACTGTTAAGGAGCTATTTGTTGCCCCAGACCCAGTACAGTTTCCTCCTGAATTGTCACCAGATCTTAAGCAAAAGTTATCATTACTGAATCTTTAACAATGAATCTAAAAGGGGTTAATAGATAATTAATTGAAAAAGTTCAAACACAGTAGAAGGAAGCCAAATTTTTTGTGTTCTTTGCTACAGTAAACTCAGATATTTATTACAAAATCTGTAACATATTACCTGGATATTGTTTGCAGTTTCAAAACACAATTTCCCTCACAAAGTTAAAAACAAGCAATCACACATAATTTAAATCAAGGGGACAAATACTAACACTATCACATGACTAAACTCAAAAATACAAATAATCTATTTAAAAGAAATTGATACAGATAGGTAGCAACAAATCATGAAATCAGGACAACAAAAAGATGCAACACTATTTTCAGAGTGCTGAAATAATAATAAAATCAAAAAAGTAGGCCCTGAGTGACTCTACATTATTACAACAGATAACATAATGCCTGAAAATGGGTTAGTGATAAAATAATGAAAAAGATAAAACACAGTTGAAGTGAGACAAAGTGCAGAAATGATGAGAAAAGGCGGGATAATGGAACCAGTAGCAGATTGTGAGCTGGTTACAAAATCACAAAGAGAAATAATGGACGAGGAAAGGCTACTAACATCCTCACAAATACTGCTATCTCTGAAGACACAACAAACAATTGATAGAATAAATATTGAAAAGTGGGGAGAAGTAAGTCTGGCAAAAACAATAGAAAGGATCAATATGGATAATGAATGTTTCCTAGTAGAAATCAAAGTAACAAAAGAAACTATGGAAATTAAGGAAAGGAACTATCAGAAAATCAAAGAACAACAAACAGTAGCAACAATGAAGCTAATGTTTATGGAAGCTTTTATGAGGACAGAATTACAGGAGCTACTGAAGCCATATAACCAAATAGCCATCAACATTGAGTGTATTACATGAAAATAGATATAAAAGAAGAGCTAAGACTAAAACTAAGTAGATGAGGACTAAATTAAGCATTTTGGGGTACAATTGCAGACAGAAAAATGAACTATCCCACAACTATAGGGCTAGCTACAGTGCTGACAACAACAGGGTCATATAAAGATATAGAAAAACAGATAGAAATGAAAATCCTGATATGCACACCACCAGAAACAATCTCTATAGCAATGATATTGCTGAGATAGAGGTGTTTGAAAGAAGTAAAAGTCGCAAAAGCCTTCATGCACAAATGTAAATTGTATGTTAACACAAAGGAAAAGGCAAGAACAATCATTGAAAAAGAAGAATATAAAAAGTTGAAGGAGATTATGCTAAGAAATGACAATCATGAGAGATTGTATATCAAAGGGACAATAACCCCTTATCAGCTATATACAAAAGGGAAACCAATAAGTGTACAATTAAAAGATCTAAGAAATGAGATTGAAAACAACATACCAAAGGTGATAATGCTATATTTGGGGGTGAATAACATAGTATGGATGGATATCTGGGAAAAGAAATATTGCTATTACAATGTTACCAAAAGGGTAGAGATAGTCATGATGATGAGGATAAATAAAAATGACCTGAACAAGATCAGTGAACAAGAAGTGATAGATAATATCAGCTTCTTCTATAAAGATGTGGTGAACACCTGGAGTTTAAGGAAAGTGTTCACATTCTTCTACCCAGAGATAGCAATAAGAGAAGAGCTAGCCCATACAAGTCAAGCTGACGCCCAAATGACATTAATGATTGGATTAAAAGGAATACAGCTCTGCCAAAAATACTACAAGATATTTTCAAGGAAGATAAATGAACTGAGAGAAATAATGCCAATAGCAGAGAACATTAGAGAAGCAAAGTTCCTGAAATATGCAAATACAGTAACAATGGAAAGAGAGGCAGTACTGAAAATGAAAAACAGCCAGAATTTAAAATGGGATAAACAGCAAGCAGAATCTATAATATGAAAAGCAGACACTCTGGTACACAGAGAGCAAGCTGTGCTAAAAATAATGCAAGCTGAGGAGGGCGTGTAGCATCATCCAAACAAATACAAAGCTGCTAAGGAAGAAAGTCAATTAGAAGAACTAAGATCAAATTAAATGTGATTAAAAATGTATTGTAAAAATTATTATCATCTTGAATTAGTTTGTATTTTGCAACCAAGTAATATCAGTGCAAGTGATTATGAATTAGTATTTGTTGATACTATTAATTTTTGACCTAACAAAGGGTGCAAAGTTGCTTCAATTATTTTTAGCCACCATATTGGCAGATGATAGATTCAAAATTTCAAATGAACAGGTACTTTTTCAAGTAGCAATAAATAGATTCAATTTCATTGTAACAATTGATAAAGAAATTTCTTTGGAACTCTTATTAATTTCTTATTATGGTTTCATTATTTAATACAATGTCAAGCTAAATGAGTTGTGTTTAGTAGTGGTTTGTATCCATCATGAAAACAATTCAAGGGTCTTTGTGCCAAGCCACAAAAGTGCACTTAGGTTAGGATTAGAGGTTTTTACTCTGGTTTAGCTGACTACAGATCATTATCCTACATGTATTCTAATTAACAAACTCAAAATACAGCTAGTAAGCCAAAACCTAGGGATTTGTATTTATTCTATTTTAGATCCAAATTAATGACAATAATGCAACTGATTATGTGACCAAGCATGCAACAGTTATTAAATGTAGGATAGCTGCTATTTATTAGAGTAGTTTATTAAGGCCAATATATTTCAGTAATGGCTATACATAATATTAACTATACAGCTAGTAACAAGTCAGGTTGCAAGTACATGAAACACTTTTACAAATAGAGATTAAGTCAAGTTGTGTCTTGTCTTGAGTATACACTGAGCTAGGATAGGGTACACATATCAATGGGCTGAGAAGTGGAACTCAACCTACTGGATCATTGGCAAATATGTGATACTGGATGTGGAGATTGGCCTTGGGCAGATGCCCATTACCAATGACTAAAAGAGATGCTTCAAGGCTTCGTCACCTAAATACTGTTAATTAAAGTTAATGGAATTACAAACATGGAAATAAAGCAGTATAAAATTAGTACATCCCTACCCACAAATATGCTGCTATGTTTATAACAAAATAGCAAGGAGAAACAGATGATAATGCCAGGTAGAGGATGTTACAATGGGAATAACATCAAGGA
>CABFPE010000409.1:145228-161256 GCA_900660155.1 Hofstenia miamia | reverse complement strand
ATCACCCCTGTCTGTGCTGATCACAATCTCTCAAAGAACTTCGCAATTAAGCACTGCAATCAAATCATAAGAAGCTTCTCTCAACGTTATCTTAGTGTCATTCCAGTCTTTGACCATTTCCTTCTTTCGCCGCGCTCTATAAATTCCACTCTTCTTGCGTATGATGGCATCCATCTGTCTGATAAAGGTCTCTCAGTCTTCATTTGTAATCTAAGGAACTTCTTCGATCACATAAGTTTATTTGTAGTAGTATTTCCTATCCTAGTTTTCACCGAGCAGCCTCTAATATTTGGAATGATTTAGAAAATGAAATAAGAATAGAAAAAATTACAAAAAATTTAGAAAAAAATTAAAAATCGTACTTTTACATCGACAAAATACAATCGGAGACACAAACATGCTAAACACATTTACTGGTTTTTTACACTGAGCTTACCACACACATATTTATTCTATATATATTATTATTATTTTGTAAATACATGTATTTGTAGTTTCTAGCTTTTTTACTGTTATTTATTTACAGCAATAAATTTGCTTTGACTCTTTTAATAATTTGTATAGGAAATCTTTTCACTATTGCCGAATATTAATCAGTTTGTACTAGACAATATTTTCACTTTCATCGATTTTTTACTATTGCCGAACTTGTGATTAGTAAAATACATACATATTCATTTGGTGCAGTGAGAATTGTTCACTTGACAAATTTTCAATGTTGTCGAATTCACTTATTGCCAAACTCGTCTGTATTCTTTGACTATGTTTTTTGCAAATCATTAATTTTTTTAATGACACTGGTGTGATAGCAAATTGTTTCATATCTTATCAATTTAACCAAGATCATCAAAAATACTAGCTTCATAGAAACTATAGAAATATTACAGAAAAATATTCATTGCTTTTCTCATGTAACTGTTTTATTGAATTATTAGGTTTTAATTTTTATGAAAATACGTTCATATTCTTTTTCTTTTTTAATATTGAATTTTGATTGTATGAATTTTAATTTTTTCGGAAAAAAATGTTTTTTATGTTTTTTTCAACACAAAAAATAAGATTGAAAAATCTCGGACCTCAATGGAAAACTTTATTAAAAATTATGAAATTTTAATATATGTATATATATACATAGATATAGATACTATGGGATTTGTATCCAGCGCCCGCAGCTTGCGATTTTCCATAGTATCCAGCGCCCTTTTGGATTTAAAGCCACAATAATTCACTTAATCCAAAAATTTTTACATTGCGGGTTTGGAATAGGGGTCTAATTTCTTATGTATGAGTTTAAGTTTTTTTTTCAAAAAAATTTTTTTAAACAGTATCAAGAACCCTCTGCCATATTATCTAGCGCCCTTATATAAGTATACGTTTTTTTTGTATCCAACGCCTTAATGGTTTTGTATTCAAAGCCCGTATATATATATATATATATATATATATATATAGGTTTGGCAAAAAAGTGTCTTTTACAAAAAAAACGTTTTAAAAGTTTAAAACAATGTTTTTTGTTCTTATACAAGCCCACCTCAAGGTACTAAAATTTTACTGAAAATTCATATAGTAGCAACATTGAACTATGATAAACGTAACAACATGTATTTTTCGTTGCATACACGCAGACAAAACGCAAGTTTTACGGGTTTTGTGGTAGAAAATCCCCTATGAAAATTCGAATTTACGAAACCTAAAAATAATTGTCCAAACTTTCCATAAAGTTCTATATGAATTTGAAAAAAACATTTAAAAAATATTGCAAAAAAAAACAGTTGTTTTAAACAGTGTTTAAAACATGTTTTATACAGGTCATGTTTAAAACATGCCTGCCCTATATAAGGAAAAATATGTATATATATATTTATATATATATATGTATATATACAGTAATATATTGGCTCTTTGTAACATAGTAAATCAGTTTTAGCATTACAAAGCGCCAAAAATCGAAATTTTCTATGTTACAAAGCGCCAAATTCTATTCTGATAGGAAGCAAACTATTTTTTGAACTTTTTTCATGCATATTAATATAGATACTCTTAACAAACATATTTTGCAAAAAATTTAGGTTTTTTTATTTATTCTTAAAAAATTACGAAAATTGATTTTTTNTATTATTATTATTTTGTAAATACATGTATTTGTAGTTTCTAGCTTTTTTACTGTTATTTATTTACAGCAATAAATTTGCTTTGACTCTTTTAATAATTTGTATAGGAAATCTTTTCACTATTGCCGAATATTAATCAGTTTGTACTAGACAATATTTTCACTTTCATCGATTTTTTACTATTGCCGAACTTGTGATTAGTAAAATACATACATATTCATTTGGTGCAGTGAGAATTGTTCACTTGACAAATTTTCAATGTTGTCGAATTCACTTATTGCCAAACTCGTCTGTATTCTTTGACTATGTTTTTTGCAAATCATTAATTTTTTTAATGACACTGGTGTGATAGCAAATTGTTTCATATCTTATCAATTTAACCAAGATCATCAAAAATACTAGCTTCATAGAAACTATAGAAATATTACAGAAAAATATTCATTGCTTTTCTCATGTAACTGTATTATTGAATTACTAGGTTTTAATTTTTATGAAAATACGTTCATATTCTTTTTCTTTTTTAATATTGAATTTTGATTGTATGAATTTTAATTTTTTCGGAAAAAAATGTTTTTTATGTTTTTTTCAACACAAAAAATAAGATTGAAAAATCTCGGACCTCAATGGAAAACTTTATTAAAAATTATGAAATTTTAATATATGTATATATATACATAGATATAGATACTATGGGATTTGTATCCAGCGCCCGCAGCTTGCGATTTTCCATAGTATCCAGCGCCCTTTTGGATTTAAAGCCACAATAATTCACTTAATCCAAAAATTTTTACATTGCGGGTTTGGAATAGGGGTCTAATTTCTTATGTATGAGTTTAA
Source organism: Hofstenia miamia (assembly GCA_900660155.1). NCBI lineage: Eukaryota > Metazoa > Xenacoelomorpha > Acoela > Hofsteniidae > Hofstenia > Hofstenia miamia. The sequence continues at coordinate 158,308 of CABFPE010000409.1, read as the reverse complement.
GTTTTTTTTTCAAAAAAATTTTTTTAAACAGTATCAAGAACCCTCTGCCATATTATCTAGCGCCCTTATATAAGTATATATGTTTTTTTTGTATCCAACGCCTTAATGGTTTTGTATTCAAAGCCCGTATATGTATATATATATATATATATATATATAGGTTTGGCAAAAAAGTGTCTTTTACAAAAAAAACGTTTTAAAAGTTTAAAACAATGTTTTTTGTTCTTATACAAGCCCACCTCAAGGTACTAAAATTTTACTGAAAATTCATATAGTAGCAACATTGAACTATGATAAACGTAACAACATGTATTTTTCGTTGCATACACGCAGACAAAACGCAAGTTTTACGGGTTTTGTGGTAGAAAATCCCCTATGAAAATTCGAATTTACGAAACCTAAAAATAATTGTCCAAACTTTCCATTAAGTTCTATATGAATTTGAAAAAAACATTTAAAAAATATTGCAAAAAAAACAGTTGTTTTAAACAGTGTTTAAAACATGTTTTATACAGGTCATGTTTAAAACATGCCTGCCCTATATAAGGAAAAATATGTATATATATATTTATATATATATATGTATATATACAGTAATATATTGGCTCTTTGTAACATAGTAAATCAGTTTTAGCATTACAAAGCGCCAAAAATCGAAATTTTCTATGTTACAAAGCGCCAAATTCTATTCTGATAGGAAGCAAACTATTTTTTGAACTTTTTTCATGCATATTAATATAGATACTCTTAACAAACATATTTTGCAAAAAATTTAGGTTTTTTTATTTATTCTTAAAAAATTACGAAAATTGATTTTTTAGTAAAATATTGGCGCTTTGTAACACCGCGGAATATATTGGCGCTTTGTAACAATATTTTTAGTAGAGAACGAAAGTTTACAGTTTTTGTACAAATAATAACAGTATTATAATGAATAACTAAAGCTGTCACAACATGACAATTCTCATGGTATTGCGATACCTATCAATTCATGATAGAAAAAGCGCATTTCTTTTTCATATCGCGATACCTCTGAAAACCAAGGAAAATGACAATTTAAGCTCATTGTATCTTCATAATTTTTGAAATTATTTGATCGCATTCCATACATGGGTCCGCTATTTGCAAATAGTGCAAATAGGCACCCTTCTTTGGGTCGTCCACTCTTTGTGTTAATCCCAATTTACATAGTGCCTCTAGTTATATCAAAAAAATACAGTAACATAAGTTATCATTATATAATAATTACGGCGCATATGTACGTTTATATGGACAAAAGGATATATTATCAGCTCATTTGATTTGAAATTTCTTATTTTAATGATATACTATTATTGCACGTTGCTACAAAAATGGCACGCTTTTAGAATAGAGACCCAGTAAAAATGCAATTTTTTTTAGAAAATATCACATCTAGGAAGTAATTGATTCAAAATGCAGTGATGCATATACAGTATTACTTAATGTTACATTTATAGATGTAATTTTAGTCTTAAAACAACTAAAACAATTTCAAAACCGATATCTTCAATATTAAATGAGATATAGAAAGAGCTTCTTCACTGTGTTTCAGTTTTATCATTTCAAAGAAGTAATTAGCAATATATACAGTAGTCCATAAAAGATATCACCAAACATAATTACAGTCATAATTTTTGTCAATGAAATGAATAAAAATAGCCTGAAAGTGATGTCTTCAATATTTATTGAGATATAGAGCTTTTCTTACTAAATCGTCACTTCTCAGTTATTTCCCATTAAGGAAGTCATTGATAAAAAAGGCAGTAGTCCATGTAAAATTTTATTAAATATAACCAATTTAGGGATATTTTCAGGTTTCTAAATTGATAAAACCAATCCGAAAGTAAAATCTTTAAGAATCATTAGAAATTAGCGCATTTCTGAAATAATGTTGCATCATTTCGAGGGGATGTCACATAAACTGAATTATTTTTGTGTCAAAGTTTTCAATTTCAAAAAATTTGCGACTAGCGTATATTAGACATGTAATTTAAGGATGTGTACTAAAAAAATATTCAAAAAATTTTTTTAGTATATATTGTTTTACAAAGCTCCAAAAAATTACAAAGCGCGTTTATATTACACAAAATTACAAAGCGCAATACATTAAAAAACTTGTGTTACAAAGCGCCAATATGTTACTATATATATATATATATATATATATACACGTACATTTTCAAAATTTTTGTATTAAGTCATCCCCTCGTAAATGAGGTTGTATTTATATAAATAGGCACTAGTTTATAAACCCTCTTTGAAATCGCAACAGAATTAATATTGACATAATCTTGAAATATTTCACATAACAATGGTATAATAAAGCATAATGTATAGGTGTTTCTTTCACGAAGCACTACGTTACAATGTCATTAGTCTAGAAAACATCAAATTAATAGAAGGTGTATATGTAATACGCATTTTATACAAATCTAAGCTGTAATCATTCAAAAACAAGAATAAGAAGAATGCAGCTTGAGATGAAGTAGCTAAATAAGCAGGTTTTATGCAAGGTACGTAAATAAATAGTAAATCTTAAAAAATATATACGTACATGCAATTTGTTTTCTCTACATATATCTTAGCAAATGATGCGGAACACGATTTTATTTCCTTCGTACCGCATGCACAAAGGTTCTCAGAAAGATTCAAGAACATCAAAGAAATGGTGCTGGAACTCCGGGTCAGAATGAAAAAGTGATGTTTCCATATTTTGTAATTATGGAGTTTTTAAGAAACAGTGTAGTCCCAAGACGATGAATTTTAAACGTTGATCCAGGCCAAGGATGTTCACGAGTGGTAAGCTTTTTAGAAAAAAATATATATGTAGAAAATGTGCTCTGGGATAACTTATACCTTGCATATACATATAAAATAATTTGCAATTTATTATTTTAGTAAATAAAAAAATTGGAAATGAAATATTAAAATTTAAGAATTGCACAAATACAAATTATATTGTATTTGCCTTTCAGTTTTCAAGGGCAACTCCAGCAGGAGAATTTATTTATTGGCACACATTTTCACTCACAACATCAGCTGAAGTTTTATATGGTTGACCATGCATTTTAGGAAAATTTTGAAAGACTTTTGAACTAACTAAAGTTTGCGAAGCTTCCTCTAAAGTTTCCAAATTTATAGAACCATTTCTAGTTTCTATTCTCATATTTTGCAAAGCTACACAGCACATAACGCATGTTTCGGCTAAGTAAGGAGAGTGATTAATAGGAAATCGAAAAATTCTGAATCTTGCTGATAGCATTCCAGATGCGTGCTCTGCTTAGTCGATAAGTCGATAATTAAATATTCGTTGTTTTTTAGTTAGTCTTCTTTGAGGATAAGGCTTCATTAAAAATGTTTACAATGGAAAGGCTTCATCTGATACTAAAAAATTGGTATTAACTCAATAATTTCTAGACCCATCAGATATACGAACATTACAACCGACATCAACCAACCTTCCGCGGCTGTCACAAATTGTCGTCTACACAATTGAATGCATTCCTTTATAATTATAAAAGTGATATAGTTATAAATTTGGGTCGAAATAATAAAAATAACTATTTGTATTTAGTAAGTATATGATTTTCACGTTTGAAATTAACTTTGCAAAATGAATGAATAATTTATTTATTTATTTATATACGGCAGGGCCCGTACCGCGCGTAGAGACATGTTTACGGGTACGGGCCGGGCATACGGGTTCTGAAATATAATTATATGTTGTGGTGGTTCAAGGATCTTAATTCCTAATTTTCTTATTGATGTATAAAAAATTTCTATCTATTCTATATATTTATCTATGTATATGTATTTCGTGTAACACTAATTTTCATGTAGATTTACAACAAAAATTACAACATAGCAGATAAAATACTACACTAAGCTAAGCAAATTCATTGACCTCATCAATTTAAAACGTTTTGCATTTCACTATCAAGTTCGGATATTGCATTGATATGTGCACAATGTTGAAAAGTAAGAATAGAAAGTTGTGACGTTAAGAAGACGTTCGATATGATTTAAATTTCATTATTTTACAATTTCATACACGTAGTGTAGTGTCCTATTGTAATAACTAAGACCCGGTTCCAGAACAGAATAATCAGCAGACCACTTAATGTATTTTAACACTGTTTGATGTGTCCTATGATTTGATAAAACCTCTTCTGGAAACTAGACTTAATTATGACTTTATCGTTATAATATTAATTTTTTCAGTGATGCCAACAAAAGTACTTAATTTGGTCTTTGACGTAAACTACATTAATAGGTGTTATGACCGATTAAATATGCCTGGATATTGACGCACTTGAGATGGGTGCTTTTGTTGCGTCGAGGTATTTTAGTTGAAAAACATTTACCTATGGGCATAACAGGCATGGACAATCCGGCGGGACTATTNACCCTTGCTCGCAGTAGTCTACCCCAGCCTATCATTTATGAAAGAATTGCAGTTTTATTTGACATAAAAAACTTCCAATTGATAATGTCCAAGGCTAACTCTAAAGAGAGGCAATGAGAATGAGAAAATATTAAAATCTAGCGCGGGGCTAACTTTGTAAACTTAAAATACGACTTACAATCATATTTTAAAATTTATCAACCAAATTCACTATATAAAGCATTAAAATGCATTATTTTATGTTTATTTCAAGGAAGATAGGTATATTTCCCGAATAAAAGTGTAAATAATACATATACAGTTCAACTACTGTTTATTGATTTAAACCAAAAATTAACAAAAATTACAACTAAAAAGTAAACAAAAAATCAACGCAAATTTCTAAAACTTACAAATTTTTCGCTTAGAATCAATTTTACAAAAGTTATTTCGTAAAATACAGGAATTCTTTATGAAAATATTGCTGAGAACAAGAAATACTTTCTTTGGAATATAATCCAAAACTAAAATATTTGTCAATATTACTTGAAATATTAAGCTTAATCGAGTACGGCTGCAAAGTGAATAGGCTTCTTTGAAAAATACATTGCAAAACTTGTTACATTCACTAAATCTTTGTTAGGGTAGCTCAATCTACCACGACCTAAATTACAAATTAATTGAAAATTCCCTTTGTCCGGCTCGCAAACAGGGGGGGGGGGCAAAAATTTTTCATTTGCTCCCAAAATTCTAATTTAAAAAAGTCAACATCTATCCAAATTACCAAATAATAAGTAAGTTGAAAGTCGGAAACAATTCAACAAATGTATGATCGGAGCTAAAATGTGTAAGCCAAGAGATTACAATTGGCTACTAGAACGGTAGTTTAAAAAACTCAAAACGATATTGCTTCAAAAAAGCGCCGCACTCTTTGACAGTTTACAATAGAGGCAATCGTGTGTGTTTTCTGCCAAACCTAAGAACATATTCATCTAAATCAATTTTCTTGATTTTTCAAAAGCAAGCAGTACAAGATTGCGCTGCCGCCCATGAGTCATTGTGATCGTCTGTGCGGAGTGTCGATACGCGACAAAGCAGAAAAACTGCACTCACAAATTGCGACACTGCACCCAAAAGTAGCTACAGTTGCTGCAAGTTAATACACATTAGGAAATGCACACTTTTGCTCGTAAAGTTTATTCAGCAAAATGTTACAATCATGGCTACTTTCAACGTCTGCCATTGGAAGATTGCAATTAAGATACGATTTGCATACTTCAAGTTCAGCTTGACTAGGAACTGTGATACCAAGCTTTTTAAGAGTTAGAAGTGCTTGGTGATCGAGGAAAGATTTTGACTTTCTGCACATAGCATAAACAGTGTTGTACAACCAATCAATATGTTTAAAGCGATCCGTAAAGTTCATTGTTAATACTGTCAATTGCATGAAAAAAATTCTCTTTGCACTAGCATTATCAATTAAAACGGTGTTTTGCTCCTCGCTACTTGCAGATGGCACGTTTTCCAAAACAACATAGTCAGCCAGACAAGAATTCACTAAATAACGACGTTTACTTCCACATTCAGTACATGAATATGACAAACGAGACATTTTAATTAAGCTGTTCTTCTCTGAATTGTAGAGCTTCCGAATATCATTAAAATATGCAGTCATCACGACATTTTGACTTTTAAAATATTTATAACATCCAGTTTGAGTGACGTTTCTGATAACCACAGATTACGAATACACTTAATTATATGAACTGTATCATTAATAAAAAGTAACGGAACATTTTCTAGTGAGTTTTTGCTTTCCAAAGAGTTTCTTCAGATTCTTTAAGCATTTCAAATGTTAACTGGTTGACTCTTTAGTTATCAGCTACTAAGCAGATAGGAAAACCGCCCGATTTCTTAATAATTTCAAGGTGATCATTTATAATCTGAGTTTGTAGAACCGCGGTTAAGTTGTAAACAGGAACTACACCTAAAACGAACTTAACCTTTGAAAATAGGCATTTCACCATAATACATAGAAGTTTCCTACAAAGTTTCTCGGGAGAATCTATAGACATTCCATAAAATATAACTGACTTTTGAAATAACTTTGTTTTCGAATATTTCTTCTTTATCATCACTATTTATAAATCTTAGTAACTCCTCCATAACAGACCAAGATCGTAGTTTTGAGAGCACACTAAAACTTGGGTGTTTTACAAGGTTTACATTTCTATATAATTTATAAGTAGACAATATTTGATCAATTATTACTGTGCATTTAGGAATAGGACCATTTCGAATTTTGCTAAAAATTATGAAAGTATCATCTTGATCAATACAATGACAGTGGTAAAATTTTTCTGTAACATCTTTTTGAAAAGCTTCCAATCTATGGTATCTTATTTAACAAATAAACTTAGTTCATCGGTTTTCTTGGTTTTCATTTCAGCATGAGACTTTTGTGAGCGTTAAAAACTTGATCTAATAGGAATCATGCTCTTGGGTACATTTGAAAATATTTGTGGGGGCTCTGGGGGTACTGATGAACCTTCTAAATTAAAACAGTTCATTTTTTGATTATGAAATATTCAACACATAAATTCACAAACACATTTGGTTATGGCAAACAGGTTATCTATCTACATTAGGGTGTGTCAAAAAACTTTTTGTTTCGAAACCTTGCTCCCTAGTGTTTTTCCCATACCTTTTGAAGTAATAAAGGCGCACAAAATTTTTTTTCGAAAAATAATGTCTAGACCGTGCCGCCAATCGATTTTCAAAATGGCGTAAAAAATAACCCCAAAATGAGCTATTTTCACTTGTTTGACTTCTAAATCAAATAATCATACAATGAAAAGATATAACTGTGTAAATAGTTATAATAATGCATTGATAGACAACTTATCTATCTGTGTACATACTGTCATACTTCATATACTTGACTTGATACATGCATACATGTAAAATGCTCATATTATTTACATATATTTCGGTTCGTTACGGGTATCTATGGCAGTTCTTTACACATTTCTTTGATAATCGTGGTATGATGTTCGATACTAGAGCATCAAACTCTGCATATAACAACGGTGCTTGCGTTTTACTCGAAAATCTTCTTGGCAAAAAGATATTTTACTTTGCCTGCCGACACCATATCTTCGAACGGGTTTTAAACAAAGTTTACACAACCCTGTTTGGTTCCACCTCAAGTCCAGAAGACCCAGCCTTCATGGAGTTACGAAAACACTGGTCTAGGATTGACAAGACAAAAGCGCACAAGATTCTTGATGTTCGACGAGCGGAGGTAATTTCTTTTCTTGTACACAAGGTAACCGATCCGAATGAAAAGGACCAGCTACCCCGTGATGATTACAGGGAGTGTGTCGAGCTTATGCTAGTACTACTTGGGGAGACCCCGCCTCGAGGATTGCAGTGGTTGGAGCCGGGACCTTGTCATCACGCACATTGGATATCGACAATGATCTACACGGCAAAAATGTTCACATTTAGTGCTGAAATGAACTATTCACCGAAGAAAATTGAATTGCTTGAGCGCATGTGTTTGTTTAGTGCTCTTTTATGTACCAATGTGGATTTCTGCATCCAATGGTGTTGATGCACCCCAGAATGATCTTCAGTTCTGGCATGACTTGAACAATTTTCGCGATATTGACCCTCAAGTTGCAAACTCCGCAATTACTGTTTTTGAACGCCATCTCTGGTACCTAACGGAAGAGATGGCCTCCTTTGCACTTTTTCAAGTTGAGTGCCTAATACCCAAAAGAAGCAAATTGCGCGAGAGCTCCAAAAATGTAAATCAGAGATTATTCCAACTGGTGTCCCAGTTTTACATCGTTCCGTGAAACTTCACTCGCTAGTTGGTCGAAAATCATGGCTCTTGTTTGAATGCCTGACTTGAATTCCGACTGGTTGAAAGAATCTGTCGAACAGCGGCCATCCAATGCAGACTATCAGCGAACAGCTAAGTTTTCGAGACATGCCAAAGTTGTCAATGATCTTTCGGAGAGGGCAGTCAAAGAAGTGAAAATAGCTCATTTTGAGGTTATTTTTGACGCCATTTTGAATATCGATTGGCAGCAAGGTCTAGACTTATTATTTTTCGAAAAATATTTGTGTGCGCCCTTATTACTTCAAAAGGTATGGGAAAACACCAGGGAGTAAGGTTCCGAAACAAAGTTTTTTGACACGCCCTAATCTACATTCCTGTTCTATGTTCAATTACATTTAAATTTGTTAAGTATGAATCATAAAATTACCTGGAACTTTTTTATATGCCCAATGAAGTTCACAAATTCCCATATTGGATGTTATTCCATCCACTGAAATTCTGTTTGGCAATGTCTTTAACCAGAGAATTAATGTTTCTCTGTTCTTTGGAAATTTAAAAATTGAATATTTTGGCCTTTTAATTCTTTTTGCCAACTCATTTTTGTTAAGCGATATCCAGTGCGACATCCACCTACAGAACAGTAACTCCCCATGATGTATCAGTATAATGTAACTCAGACAGGCCCAAACGAGGTAACGATAAGATGACGAAATAGCACTGTGTACTAGAGTGATAAAGAACGCGAGGGAACTAAATTATGAAACATCGCTTTTGTTTACCCAAAGATTATAACCCCGCGCCAGAAAGCAATTAACTCTCGTCGTCATTGTCTCTCTTTAGAGTTAGTCTTGATAATTACTTTCATTGTTGTGAAGAATCTTAGACCTACTGTATTATTTCATAAATACGTATCATTGAAATGTCGTGTTAGTATATGCAAATGTACTTAGGATGTGGTCAATTCTGATGATGAAGTTTTAACTCTACCAAAAAGAATCCAAGAACTGCTTTGGAGAATATTTAACGACATTCAAAGTACATTTTAAATGAAAGAGCTAGTGACGCATTTGATGAGTTTGGAGCTTATGTCGCTTCTCAGTTACTCGAAATTGTGATATTTCTCTAAAGTATCCACCATCAATGCATTCGGCTGTTGTTAGTCCTGAATTGTCAGTTTTAAGCGACACTCACACATTAAAAATTGTGTTTATTTGTTCTTAGAATTTGTTCTTCACAATTTTTTATTAAATTTTTAATTGAAAATGTACATTAGGTCATGGCCTACTAAATACTAAATATTTAGTAGGCAATTATTAGATCAGTATGTACATATAAAACCTTCATATATCAAATTATATTTAAAAGTTGAATTTAAGCATTTAGATCAAGAGAACTATGTAAAAGTAAAACTCGAGTGTATTATTGGTTTTCTTTTGTAAAATATTAGTCAAATCATAGTACATATGTTTTTTCAAATAAATGTAAATTGTGTTACATTTCGTAATATTTACATATTTGAATCACATACACTAAAATTATTGGGAACATTCGAAAGCATATTGTTATGCAAATAATTTATATGTAGTCAAAAAACTTGCTAGGAAAATTATAAAATCTCTTCAAAATTATTGAACTTTCTCAAATTCAAATTTGAATCTCTGCATGTAGTTAGAATTGGAACCGACACTAAATTAAAAGTGGGGAATGTGTTTCCGACAAAATCTAATAAATGCAAGTCGGTTGTTGCCGATAAATTGAATTGCATTTGCCGAATTTAGAAAATTAGAAATTGTGATACAGCTAAAATTGCACAATGCAAATCTCACGCAGATATTTACATCGTACCATGGCGAACGAATTTAGATATATATTTATCATTTGGATGCTGATTAAAAATATGTCTTATACTTAATATAATCTTAATTACGAATATGAAAATTTGAAATGATTTAACAGGCACTAAGCACATGATTTAAAAACTGAATCTATGCCATCGTATAACTTAATAATTAGGGCTAATATACAGTACTGGCCAAAAGTTTGGGAACACTTTCCAAATTTAGAAATTTTTGTATTTTACACTAAAAAACGCAATGTAGAAACAATGTGATAACACCGTGTAGGAAGTAAATATTTAATTCAAAAAAACTCACTAATATGTTGTATATCCGCCATTATTGGGCCAAACACGCAGCAATGCGATTTGACATTGACTCGACCAGCTTTCTACAATAATCATGAGTAAGCTCTGCGCACCATACCATTTTATTGTGCTCCTTCAGATCGTCGAGTGATGTGCATTAGCGCTTCCTCAGAGAAATTTTGATGTGATGCCAGCAATTTTTTATGACGTTGAGGTCCGGGGAGTTTCCCGGCCAGTTCTCAAGCAGCTGAAATTCTTGTGATGCAAACCACTGTTTCACAACTTTGGCGCTGTGGCAAGGAACACCATCTTGTTGTAGTACAGATATTCCGCGAAGCTGCATAAACATGGGAACTTTCTCCTGAATTATTTTAAGGTAGGCCTTGGCTGGGACTGTCTCGTTGTGAGGAACAAAATGCAGACCAGCACGCCTATTCGCAGTTATAACACCCCCAAATCATTACAGAAGGTGCTGAGCGACAGTTTGTTGCGTGTAGCGTGTGTTGAATCTTTGGTTTTTGTGGTCGTCGAATGTGTGGCCGGTATGATGTAAACTGGCAAATCTTGGATTCGTCAGTAAACATTACTTGATGCCACATCTCAGGGGTGTAGTGTTGGTATTGCCTGCAGAAGGCAACTGGTCGGTCTCCAATGTTCTTTGGAGACAATCGTGGTTTGGCTGCCGGTTTGCACTATGGAAGGTCAAAGGTAGTATTCAATCGACGCCTAATGTTGCGTGTTGATACATTCTGCACTACCACACCTAGATTTGCTTTGACTTCAGAAGATAAAGAGAATGGTTGATTGACAATGTCATTGTGAATGAGACATCAGTCTGAGGGGTTGTCACTTTTGGTCTTCCAGACCGCTTGCGAGAGGAAAATTTTGCAGTTGCTGATAGCGAGTAACACTTCTGGATACCAGAGATACTACACGGCCATTCTAACAACTATATCTCGATAATTCTACCCCTCCTCGCACAAGATATAAATTTGAGCACAGTTTCTTGGTGAAATTTCCCTACCACGGACCACATTTCAAACTATAATAATGATAGTGCTTTTTCAGTGAAAATGCATTGTGTGTAAATCTAAAGTTGTGTTAATTTGATTGGCTAAATTAATCTGTTGTGAATTCTAAGAAAAAATGGGGAATTCGAGGAATTTTACGAAGTTTCCAGGAAATAGCATATAACATGCTTTAGAGAGGTTACTGTTCCCAAACTTTTGGCCAGTACTGTATGCATTAATGCTTAATTTTTTTAAATTTTGTACACAATTTAACTAAAATCAATTCTTATATGACAGCGGGTTCGGAATTATGTACATAATTTATGTAATCATTTAAATTATTCTCAAGGTGCTGATGCCACAATATATATATATATATATATATATAGGTATGGCCAAAAGTCTGGTGACACATCCAAATATTAAAGATTTCTACATATTTTAAACAAAATTAAGGAAAAATGTGGAAAACTATTGTATATTTATGTAGCCATGCTAAATGTAACAGTATAACACATTTCAGATTGACTAACAGTCAATATTTAATGTGCTGCCCTTTATTTCTTATCACTTCTTGCAGCCTATGTGGCATACTATGAACCAATTTTTCGCACACATTATTGGCTGTCTCTGTGCACCAGACTTCACAGACGATGCGTTTCAGGTCATCAAAACCAGTAGGATTGTGCCTGCTCACTTTTTCTTTTAGAATGCTCCATAGATTCTCAATCGGGTTGAGATCTGGGCTGTTACCCGGCCGTGGACCCAAGATCTCTATCCTTTGTGAGTTGAGCCAAGTTGTCACGGACCTCGCTTGATGGCAAGGTGCACCATCTTGCATGAACACTGTTGTTCTTTTCACGCCCATCTTGGTTTGTAGCCTGTCCTGGAGTAGCTCTAGATAATTTGCAGCTCTCATGACAGCACTTTGCGGCAAGAACCACATGTTACCACGGCCAGATGCTGACATTGAACCCCAAATCAATGTGCTAGAGGAATGATTGACACAAGGAAGGCAAAATCGAGGATTGAATCGTTGGCCTACTGGGCTTCTGAAAATATTACTGAACTGGCGCGCAGGTGTCTCATCGCTAAAGAGTACTTTTCCCAATCAGCAGAAGTCCATTATTTGTATTTATGGATAAATGCGAGCCGGTCATGAATATTTTTCGCAGAAAGGAGGAGTGGCTTTCGAGCTTAATCTACAACGAATTGTGCGATGTGATACACCAGGAATTTGATGGCCTATTTCCCGAGATTAAATGAAAGGATTAGCAAAGGAGTTCGTCCCATAATAAGACTGCAGTGTACGGGAGATATTCTGTTTTGAAGTGTTTAGTTGAAGCGCGGCAGCAGTTTGACTCACACCAGATTTGACAATTGCAACAATCTCAACACGCAGCTCTGTTGATAATTCCATTGCAGATCAATACAGAAAAGAAATTTAATATGCATGCACAACGCTCTTATATAGTGCCATTTAGAAGGATTTAGAAGAATTTCTAGAAGGAATTCTATTGGCTGGAAGGCTAGCTGGCTGGCTTAAATCAAATCATTATTATAATTAAGGCAACAAAGCTGTGTATTGTCTGTAGAAAAATTAAATATTACAAAATTATTATGTGTTACCAGACTTTTGGCCATAGCTATATATATATATATATATATAGCT
>CABFPE010000409.1:113444-144413 GCA_900660155.1 Hofstenia miamia | reverse complement strand
GCCTCATACATCGGGGAGACAAGAAGACATTTGGAAATTAGAATTAAAGAACACCTAAGAGGTCACCTAACATCAGAAATTTACTTACATCATCACCAAGCAACAAAAGATCATTTTAAAATATTAACAAAGAACAAACATACCAAGATCACTGAAGCATTATTAATAAAACAACAACGTAAAAAACTTTTAAATAGACAATTAAACCATGTTAGCATTCTTAAACTTTTCTAAACTTTCCCTCTATACTCTATATGCACTGACGAAGCTATACGTATGTAGCGAAACATGTTTACGGAATAAATCTTTCATAATATGCTAAGTCTTAGCAAAATATCATTTAATATATATATGTATATATATATATATAATATTGGTTAAAAATGTCTATTTATCAAAATTCGTACTACAAGAAATAAAGTCATTCTATTTAAACAAAGTGAAAAACAAACTAATTTCATTTAAAGCGAATTTATATTCTAAAAAATGTACGTTATAAAACAATATTTGCACTTGTAGCTTGATGAAACTTTGTTATTTTAACCAATGAAATCACTGGTTTCCTCTAAGCGCATTGTTTTTATGGCGTACAGAGATTACATCGACCAGAATTTACATATATTAAAGAATTTACATCGACCGGAATTTACATATACTAAAGAATTTACATCGACCGGAATTTACATCGACCAGAATTTACATCAACCACTTTCAACATGAAAATTCCTTTCGAATCTCCTATATACAATGGTGAGGACAATTATATGATTATATGAAACCAATTTGGTAATTACAGAAAATTTACATGACAATTTTTATCTGAAGTTGACAAAAGTAATATTTTACGTTTATTTAATTTGATTTCGTAATCTACCAGCATAAAATAATACTAAGGTTTTGTTAGTTTGAAAACACTTAAGTGTGAGATTGAATTTGGTTTAATGAATTTGAAGTTCAATTTAATATGTAATCTGTATGTAGTGGCTAGGCAGAAATGAGCGTTTTCTAGTCTGAGTTTGCATATATATGTTTCAGCTTAATTATTTTTGCAAGAAATTTCTGAGCTCAATCGAATTTTTTCAAATTTTACTATAATTTCTTACACTGAAAATATTCATTTGTAATGGATAAACTGTATTTTCAATTGAATTTTGGTTCGGCTATCAATGATATCTTTTCCAATTTTTTTTAATTGAAAAGCTATATCCGATTTCTGGTCGATGTAAATTCTGGTCGATGTAAATTCCTTATTCGATGTAAATTCCGGTCGATGTAAACTCTGTAGACCGTTTTTATTAAACGCGGGTATATGTTATTGACGCCACTCAATTATATTACAATCGTCATTTGATTGGCATGTTAATTTCCACTGATTGTTTATGCCAATTTATTAATGCATATACAAATACTACCTAAATATTGTCAAAATCAGTCATCAAAAAACCTTAACCTAACGGAACCGTCGCACATTGCCTTTAAGGTAAACTTAACTAAGCTCTAGAAAAAACGTTAACGTTCGCTTTGCGGCAGAGGCGTGCATTCAGGGTAAGCAAGGTAAGCGCCGCTTGCCCATTGAAATTTATTTGAACAAATTAAGAAAAAATATTTATGCTTACACAACATATTTTATAAGTTTCCAATTCTTTTAATTTATTTTTTTATTAAATTCTAAACATTAAATTAATTACTGTTCATTTTCATCATTTAAATTGATGTAAACTACTGTATTTTGGGTAATTTTTTTTGTTGAACATTGTATGAGTTTTGTAATAATTGATTAAATCTTATGAAGAGCAATAATAATCAATATCCTATTACTTAAATTTGCGTCGTAATATTTGCTCGACTGTACCTTAACCTTAATTGTGATAAAATCAATGTTTCTCAATTACAACGAAAGCAGTCAGCGCAACTGTCTGCCGCTTTCTTTATCACACGTTGTTAACGTAATTGTTAAAAATCTACAACCAATCAAAATTCGAAAATACTACGGGAGGACCGCGGAAATCTTACCGCGGGATTGTTCAATGCTTATTGATTCCAATGTAAATCGCAATCCAAGTTACCCGCCAAATCATTTTTAGTTTATTTGAGTTGATATAGAACAATAACTCATGCACAAAAATAGTTCTTCTATATCTATACTGTAATAAATGAAATTAATTAACTAAAATTATTAGGCAAGCTATTTCTTACAGCTAAAGGTGCATTGTGGCGGCCTAGCCTTAATTGGATGTGCCTTCAAACATGTTTTCTTTCCCTCTCTGGTCACAGGAGATCGAAATTATTGAAGTGCCTTGAAGGACAGAAATGTCTGGAAATCACCCAACCACTAATGAAAGGAGGCGTCTTCCTTTTGAAGCTGGGATGAGCTAGCAGGAATTGACAGCCTGTGTTTGAAACTCTCCCCCTCCGACCGAGCCACGGAACACATAAGTGTTCTAGCCAGCCTTAATAAAGGCTGTATAGGTATAGGCTGAGTGTTAACATATTTTCAAAATTGAAAAATGACAATTCTACAAAAAACGTATATTTTTTGATGAATAAAATTATTCTCAATACTCTTAGTGTCGGTTAAACGAAATGTAACATTACTTAAATTATTCGGAACTAGTTTTCAGTATTTTCATTGATTGGAATATTTACAATAATCTAAAACAAAATCATCTTAAAAGAAAATATTTTAGCATAGCTATTGAAGGCCACCTCAAATGAAAACGTTTTTGACGAACTCCTCCAACCATTCTCCCGGTTAAATTTTAATGAAAAGGCTGAAATTGTTCAGGAAGGTCGTTCTCAACTAGCCTTCCCCCAACTAATTGAAATACATACAGATCGTGGAAAAACTTACAAAAGACATTTTCAAATTAAAACTTATGAAAACCATAAATGGTTAACGGGAAGTAGTGGCCATGTTTACTTTCTAGCACAAGTAAAGCAGTCTGGAATACTTCTTGATGCAGCCAATTGAGAAATTCATCCAAATCATTGTCTAAACATGAATCTTCTGTCTCCCATCTTAACTCTCAATTGTCATTAGCCTCATTTGGCAAAATTAGAGTTGAAACGGCAATTGATGAAAGCTTAAGACATGCAAATATGCTTCATAATGCCGACGTTAAGAAGAATCGAAGCATAATGAAAAGATTAATAGATGTTGTATGTTTTTTAGGTAGTCAAGAGTTAGCTTTTCGGGGGCATAATGAATCAGCATCTTCTGAAAATAGGGGTAATCATATTGAGCTTATAGCCTTATTGCAAGAGTACGACCTAACGTTGGCTAGCCATTTAGAAAACTCAACTGTTTTTTCTGGACTATCAAATAGAATTCATGCCATTGGAAGCGTAATAAAGCAGCAAATAGTAAATGAAATTTCGCACTCAAGTTTTGTTTCAATTATCGCAGATGAAATTTCTGATAATACAAATAACTCTAAATTAAGCATTGTTTTGAGATATATAGTTGATGATACAATTGTGGAAAGATTTACGGGCTTTATAGATGTTTCTGATGGAAAAACTGCCTCTGATCTTGAAGAACATTTAATGCCAAAATTAGTTCTGCTTGTAACAGGGAGGTTCTGTTCATTCACTGTAATTCTCATGTTTTGAACTTAGTGCTTAAAGATGGACTTTAACAAGGATTGTAAGATGTTTTTTTGCAGATTTTGTCGACATTTTTTTCTCGATCATCGAAAGGAACAAAACTACTTGATGAAATAATAAAACGTCGCATACAAAGAACAACTCCAACAAGATGGAATTTTGCTTCTAGAGTTATTAATACAATAAGCAGTCACTATGAAGATTTCAAGGGCTGTTTTGAAACCATTTTGAATTGTTCAACATTCTGGGACAGCGAAACGCTCTATCAAGCAGCTGGATTTCTGCATNTTGAAGGACAGAAATGTCTGGAAATCACCCAACCACTAATGAAAGGAGGCGTCTTCCTTTTGAAGCTGGGATGAGCTAGCAGGAATTGACAGCCTGTGTTTGAAACTCTCCCCCTCCGACCGAGCCACGGAACACATAAGTGTTCTAGCCAGCCTTAATAATGGCTGTATAGGTATAGGCTGAGTGTTAACATAATTTTCCTTAAAATTAACATTTTTATCTGAAAGTTAATAATTTTTTATTGGGTCATTGTCTTATTGAAATATGCTCACATGAAATATAAACAAAAGAATACGAAATTTTATTTTCAAGAAACCTCCGCTTCCCTAAGTAAAGTTTACACCGCACGCCACTGCTTTGCGGTTAGCCTGACTTAAGATATTCCTTCGCACACTGCCGTTAAGGCTTAAGTTTAGATTACCTTAACTGCCGTGTGTGAAGGGATTAGCTGAACCTTAACTTAGCAATTAACTTAACAGCAGTGTGCGACAGGGGTAATGTATTGAAGTCAAATTCTCAGTACAGTATTATGTCGCTGTATAAAATATTGATACCAGTACAAATGATGCGCTATGATATAGGTTAAAAGAACTTCACTTGTATAGTGGCCCAAGATTTAATAAAAAATAGTTTATCATTTTCTTTATTAAACAAGAGCTTCGTGCAATATTGAGTAATTTCCAAATGATTGTGTTTAGCAAATGGGAATTTTTAAAGCAAATTCTATTAATGAAAACCAGGTTTATATATTAGACCCACTGTTTTATCAGTAGCATTGACACAAGCCATGCGGAAATTCGATTTCACTTTGTTCATCGGCTTCCATATAAGGTTTATGTCACTTTCGCAAGACATTATTGGATGCGGCGCTTCAGTCGTTCTTCATCCTGCGCTATGCAGCCTTTATCATAAAAGCCCTCTATAGTCTATGTACAGGGAATATGGGTGGGTTTAAATCTTTGGTGAACACGTTAATGTTTTATTCTGTGAATGTCTTCAATTGCATCGGCATAATGATACTAATTTGCAAGGGCCGGTCAGCACAACTAATTTCCATTCTATTTGTTGTTCTTTCTGAATTTCTAGATACAATGTAGGTGGTAGCTTCGTCCCAGCATACTGATAATTGTTCGGATGCCGTAATGAATATTGCACAATTTTTCTGCTGTTCTTCATTCAAGTTTTCAATTGCTTTAAAACAAAAAGTAATATATGCATCCGATAAATGTATTTATTCATTTTTAGCATATTACTCTTGCATAGCGCTCTTGTTTAGCAGAGAAAATTGTATTTGGCAATCCTTTGGAAATTAGTCCAGATTTATAGTGAACATCCATTATCAGACTTTAATTTGGTGTAGCTCTCGATACATTCCACTGCGGTTTTTGTACGACGACACATTTTCAACTCTTTGTTGCCTTTCTCATCTTTTTACTTGCTTTCCGCATTTCTGGCTATCGCTGTTTGCACTATTCTCTTTATCTACCTCAATTATGCCTGGCTCCATTGCTTTAATCATCTTGATTGTCTATTACATAGTGCTATTGAGATTTACTTCAATCAATATTTTTTTCTTAAGTATTTGTTCTCATGCGATTCCGTTTTTCCCTTTAATGCAGGCTTCTTTAATTACGTAGCGCTTTCATTTAGCGTTCCATTTGTATAATTTTAATATTATTATTTAATGTTATACATAAGCGTACTATTTTCCACTCGAAGGAAATTGCTTTCCCAAATTTTATTGTACCAGTTGTTACATTTTTAATAACTCTTCTTTCTAGGTTTATAATGCTGTCCAGCCTCAAAACGTGGTTTTTGTTATGGATGCATCGATTGGACAAGCTTGTGAAGCTCAAGCACGTGCCTTTAAGAATAAAGTCGATGTTGGATCAGTTATTGTCACTAAATTGGATGGTCACTCCAAAGGGGGTGGTGCGATGAGCGCAGTCGCAGCCACAAATTCTCCTATTGTTTTTATTGGAACTGGAGAGCACATCGATGACTTAGAACCCTTCAAGTAAGAGTTGTTGCGTTATTAAGAATGTTCATAAATAATTAGGTGCCAAATTAGCCAATTTTTCAATAAATGCAAAGATTTTCTCTCCTAGTCCATATATTTCAATTCTGCCATCCAAAAATATGTGTCTATGCCTGTGTTTCAACTTGAATAAGTTTGATGAAATTTGGTGAAAAAAGTGAGGTACAATTATGATTTTAAAGAAACCCCTTTCCTTTGGCTAATTATATACAAGCTGTCCCAGAACTATGTATGCAATCTTAATAAATCTTTTATATTTTACTAGTGGTGTTATGCATTATTCATTATTCAAATATTATTCAACAAGAACAAAATGTGAAATAAACGAATATCTACGCAGATTAACACAAGAATATATTACCATAAATGTTTAAAATGTTTCCTGTTAACAGCCACTAAGTCCTGGTAACGTGACCTCACAGATAGGCAGACCTTTGTGTACAAATCTTGTGGAATTACTGCAGCACATGCTAAAATCTTGTCTTGCAGCTCATGAAGTTATCGTGGACGTGGATCCTTCATTTTTCATCACACCCCAGAAAAAGAAGTTTAGTGCAGTTATGTCTGGATTTCTTGGAGGGTATCTGGTAGAACCTCGGCGGCCAACCCATGCTTTAATATCCAAGCCAATTCTGTCATCCAGATAATTTCTGACACATAGTGAGGCGATGCTCCATCCTGCTGAAAATATGGCAAATCATTTTCCTACAAAGCTTTGATTGCAGGCATAACGGGTATAAAGAAGCTTAAAATACTTGACACCAGTCACCGTCCATCAATGAAGAAAGGGCCAATCAATCTGCGAGATGTAATTGCTGCCCAAGTATTCACGCCAACGAGATTTACTCCACGTTCAAGAAACTCATGGGGTTGGTTTCATACCAGTATACCAGTATTATGTCGATTGAGTGGACCATTCAACTTAAAATTCGCTTCATCAAACCACACAATAATTTTTGGGAATTCGTCAGCATCAGCTGTTTGATTAATGAAACATTCTGCAAATTGTAATTGTCTGTCGAATTCATCCTCGCTGAGTTTATATAAAGGGACTGTACGATATGGTTTGATATCTCTGTCTTTAAGAATTCTCTCTATGGCCGATTTTGATAAGTTCAGATCTAAAGAAGCCTCTAATTGATTTATGATGGTTATCGCCAAAAGTAACAGTATTTAAATTGATGTTCTCACCTGAACTTGCTGTTCTACGTCGCTTTTCGAGGCTGCCAAGTGTTACTTATGTATTGAACTTGTCCCTAATTCTGGAAATTGTATCTCGCGTTGGTGGCTGGAAATTGTATCTCGCGTTGGTGGCTGGAAATTGTATCTCGCGTTGGTGGCTGTGATATGAATGTGTCTATGTACATCAGCAGTATTCTCGTAATTAAATTACTACTTTAGAATTTGCTTACGTTCATCGAAGGTAATTTGTACACGTCCAGCATCAGCCATGATTTATAAAATGAAGAGCGCAAGCAAATTAACGGCCCAAATGAAATAGCGATAAATATTGCACAACAAAATGCATAGAAGTGGTTTAATAATGCTGCATACATAGTTTTGGGACACTCTGTATATATATATATAGGAACCTTAACACTGGAATTTTTAAGATTGTTTTGATTGAAATTGTGTATATCGTAAACTGGATTCCATGTTGTGACCTTTATGCCCTATTTTTCGGCAAAAACCAAGATTATAATGCGTAGCAACATGACAATGCTATACATTATAGTAACTTTGTTCATGATATGTACAGCTTCAAATTTACATCGGTATAGCATCTTCACCACTACTCAAGACAAGCCCAGTGCAGAAACTAGAAGCAGCTCAAATACCATTTTACTCCAACCTTGGTGAAACAGCATTTTTACCCCCCAAACATGGTAGAGGACAAGCTTTATTGGAATTCTAGAGGGGATTCAACTATGCTTATGGGGTTGGTGCGATAGTGTTGATTGGGGTGTTGAAAAGATTAAATTGGAGCTCTTAAGTGTCGAAAAACGAACTGAAACAACCCACGAATAAACATTTAACAATTACAAAGTCATCGTCAGATTCCATACAAAATTATTCCCTCCAAATTAACTTGATTTTATAATAATATTTTATTATGTAATCTTCTTTCGTATTTAGACTTGGTTGAAATGATCTAATTCAAATTCTTTCAATGATTTTAAAATGTTTTGAAATTTTCGAAATAGTTTCAATTTTCTGATCAGATGCATTCACAACTGACAGGAATCATGCACTAGTATGTAAACAATTCTATGAATTCAAAAACTGAAACATTTCTTAAATAAACATCAACTAAAGGCTATGCCATTTGATAAGGAATTGGTATTACAATTATGAAAAATGAGGATTGTACTAATAAGATGCTAGATGTCATGAAAGGAAAAGAATTTGAACAGGTTTTAATGCACAGAAACACAAAGAACTCTCCTATAGTTTAAGAAAATAAATTTAATGCAAGATTACTTCAAATGAAAAACCAAAAGAAAATTACCAAACATTTTTATGAGAATCGCAAATCACCTGGTTGCTATGCTTCAAAATTATATGGATTAGCAGAGGTCCATAAACCAAAAATACCACTTAGGCCGATTGCAAGTTCTTGTGGCAGCATTAATGAGAAATTATCTGATAAACTAAAACCAATACGAATTCTAAGCGTTTTTCTGATAAGATCAAGCAAGATAGTAATAGGTTCATAGTATCATATGACGTTAAGTGTTTGTATACTAATGTTGTTCTAGGGAAATCAATAGATGTCGCAATAGATTTATTAAAGAGCAAGGTCATAACAATATATGATTTAGAGTATGATACAATCAAGATCCTCTTATTATTAGCAACAAAAAATACACTAATGGATATCAAGGGAGATTTATGTTTACAGAAAGATGGATTGGCAATGGGAAATTCATTGAGCCCAACTTTAGCTAAAATTTATATTTCCTAAATTGAAGAGCAAGTTTGGAAACAATTTAGACTTGAATTTCTATGAAAGATATATGGATGACGTATTTGCTTTAGTAAACATTAAAAAAATGCAGAAGGAATGTTAACTAATTTAAATTTAATAGATAATAACATCGAATTCACAATTGAAACGAAAAAAAAACATTTTTAATTTTTTAAACGTTAAAATAATGAGGAATTCAAAATCTTTTCTAACTAGAATATACAAGAAACCATACCATATTATCTTGCTACTTAATTTTTATTCAAATTCTCCAAGATCATTTAAAGCATCCTTAATTAAAGGCGCAATACATAGAACATTCGATATTACAAGCTCCTATTATATAACATACACTAAAAAATTATCAAATTGAAAGCAAACCTAAGAAAAAATGAATAGTCAATTTTATTGATAAATATATTAAAGAAGCAATTACAGAAATAGCTACAACCAACAAATAAGTGAAATATTCTCATAATTTTGGGCATGCATTTTAAATATAAAATCGGGGAATGCCTACAAATCTATTAAATCAAATGAGAAAGGTCGAATTCATTTTAAGATCGATAAACTTAATTCAAAGCTTGGCCTAAAATCAGCGACTAATATTTCCGATAAAAGATTATATCAGATATTGCGGTGGGCAACTAAGTAGAAGAACAAAATAGCAATAAATTAATTCAACAATTTCGAAACATCTAAAAGATTCTGGACTAAGTTATAATGTAAAAATTTTAAAGAATCCCGAAGCAAACCATCTTAAAATCATTGAAAGTATTTTAATTAGATCATTTCAACCAAGTCTAAATACTAAGGAAGATTATGTACACAAACTGTTACTACCAATAAATAATTTAAGTTTAGTGAAATAAAACATTATTATAAAATAAAGTTAATTTAGAAGGAATAATTTTGTAAGGAAACTTACCATGAATTTATAATTCGAAATATATCGTTTTGAATGTTTTATTAAAATTACTACTATTTTGAATTATGTGCAAATGATCCTCAGATGCAAGTTGTTAAGTTTACAATAAAGCACTAGAATAGGATTTTTGGTTACATATGTATGTCCTTGTAGCCTTCGTATGTATTAAATATATTGGATTCTATTATACTGTACTGATGTCTTTTTGTGTGAAACTTTAAAATAAGAGAATCCAGTGCTTAAGTTGTAAAATTATTTAAACTTGTAATTAGCAATCAATCGCAATTTTAAATGTGGGTTAGGACAAAGTAATTTAATTCGTATAAAAATCAATTCTCCTTCAGCATAATATGCTAAGCATGATCGTGGATAACGGAAGTCCTTCTTGAAAAATATCCTATTAAAGACAAGACCATATTCTTCTTTGAACGGTATGTTATGAAATGACGTACCGCCAAATATGGTGAATAGAATGAGTTTTTTAAGTTTTTTTCAGAAATGTAGTATTTGTAATATGTATTTTATTCAACATTTAGACAATGTCCTATAGATTTTGAGATTACATTTTGTTAAAAATTAGAATTTGTATTTAGAAAATTTTTTTGACAATCGTTACGTATTCCTACTCACTCTCTATGGAATGAATAGAAACAGTGAAACCGTTTTAAAAAGCTGTAATTGTACATTACAAATGTATAATGGCAGTTAATAGGCGCAAAATTACTTGGAACGATCCATTATTTTTAGAAATTGATTAATTTAATTTTGGAATACCAAATATTGAATTACTTTTTCTTTTTGTGCTGAAAAATTCTTCACTTTTCTATTCAGGCTGCCAACGCTTAGCCGACCATGTCCAAAACCGCCAAAAAACTATCAAAAAGTGACCTCAAACTCGCCCAGGTGCTGGAACTCATTGTGTAAATATTTTAGATAATTACGAATCGTCATTTGTGGAAAATCACACAATCAATTCACACAATTCTATTTGAAAAATACATTAGACCATCCATAAATAAAACATTATCGTCTCGACATGAAAACAACTCTGATATACACTTTCTTGCGATTTCATCAGGAAAAACCCACTTTCAACAGTCATATTGTGAGAACAAATGAACGAATTTGACTCCACAAGACGTATAAAAGATGGCAAAAACACTGACCAACTTGTCCATTTACGGAGAACAGCTCGTGTAGACTTTGATCGCTACCCTCTGCTGAAAGTTTGACCGCGACGAGCTCGTCCAAAACTGAGTTTTCTTTTCAAACTGTGAATGTATCGCTCGACTACTTTGATATTTTGAAATAAAACACGTAATTGTACTTGACGACTGGGTGTGCGTTAAAAAGCTCTTTAATCTAAATAGAAACATCTGCAAAAGCGTTTCATTATACTTTCCCCATAGTATCTGGATTTCCACAAGGTCAGACGCTGGCATTTAGACTCTAAATGATCACGACGAGTTTACTAGAGCTCTAAATTTTAGAGCTCTAGTAACCTCGTCGTGATCATGAGAGTAGTTAATATCTTTTGCAACATTTGCAAAAGGAAGTGGCTTGAAGCCCTCCGACGACTTTTGATATAAAAGACTCAAATACTTCTTCCCGGAAACATTCAGTACATGTCTAAGACGCATGACAATCTGAGATACTGTCTTGAGAAGCATCATCAAAAATTGATTGATGTCCTAGGCATTTCTTTGCAAGAAAATAATGCGTCTGTAGAGCAGTAACACATTGGTCAGTGTGAACTAGAAAATTAATCCCAGGCGATAATCGTTTCAGCTCGAGTTTTTCATTTCCAGTAATATCAAGCAATTTTCGAATAAGCGGATATTGATCAAACAGTCTCTGCAGACATAAAAGTAGGTCAAGGAACCGAGTTGGACAGTAGTTAGGAATTTTGCTGATTCCAAGTAAAAAGTCAGCCTGATGTAAAATTACTTGCCAACTCTTGGCATTTCAGAATTTTGCTTAAAATCCCAGCAGAATCCCCACTGAAAAAATCTTTTTGCAGTAAATTGACGAAGTGTGTACCGCAAACAGGTATTTTCAACAACTCAGGTGCCAACTCTTGCAACCGTGATAGTTCCTTGCATTGTACTGCAGTTATCACTCATAAAATTCCGCATGTTTTTGATGTCTAGTCGAAATAAATTGAGAGCAGTACTTATTTTGTTGACAACAATAGAAGTCTAAAATTCTGAGATTCCGTCAATTTTACCGGGCCTGTACCAGACAAGAACTCCTTAATATTAAGGTTGACCAATAGCTCAGCTGTATGCAAATACTTGAATTTACGGACCCCGTATTCGAAAAAGTTTATCCATAACTCAAGGCGCACATTTCTGTTATACGAGCTCTCATCCACCTGAATTCCAAATTGTTTTCCAGTTAATGACGTTGTTATGCGATCCCGCACAAATGGCGTTATGGCATGGGTGACAATGTAAGTAGGCTTTGTTGCGCAACAGCGAATATTTTTCTCTTCGCTGTCGGGAAACATCTTTGAGTAAAGAGCTCTCTTCGAAGAGTTCGAGCCGCTAGAACAAAATGCTGCACCATCCATAAAAATTTTAGGCAGTGAAAGAAAACAGCCCTTTGCTGTTTTTCTTGTAGAGTCATGCTTCTAGCAAGGGAAACAGGAACAGTAATTTGTCCACGTTGAGTGGCAACTGCTTCGAAGGGCACTTTATATGTAGCATGTTGTGCCAACTGTTTTCATCACTAGATTCATTGTGATTAATTTCCGATCATAACGACAGCGAGCCGAGTAGGGATCATCACGCAAACATTCCGTCCAGGGAAAGGATTCCTTCATGACAGGAGCGAATTTGCATTTACCCTTCTGAAAACAGAACACAAAGTAGGAACACTTAATACACTTAGACAATATTGCACAATTCATAATTCAAGGAAAGTGGGAAATAATTAAATTAAAATGTATATGAAGTAACTTCATTAAATGATTTAATCCTGTGTAGCAGTGTGATTTTTCTAGTAAATTTGAGCTAAATCTAGCAGCTAAAAACACAGCTGCAAAACATAAATTAAAGATTCAAAAATTAGAAATTCTGCATGAGCTTAAGAAATCGCCTAAGTTTTTTTCTGACCCTAATAGGAAAAATTTGGACAGCACCTTTGTTTACACCGTTCCTACAGCTGCGGCTGCACATGTTGAAACCGACTAGCAAGAAAAAAAGGCTTTAACCGACCAGTTGGCAGCCCTGTTTCTATCGCTATTAATTACATGAATTGTGCTTATTTCCAGTCTTTTAATTCATTAATGTCAAATATTAAATATTTTATTCAATAAATCTGCAGTTTTCTAAAAAACTTTATTTGTATATGCATTTGTATATATATATATATATATATATATATATATGTATGTATTGGNAATGTTTGTCGAAACATGTCGCGATAAAAGCAATAAAAGTTTTCATAAAAATATATATATATATATAATAATAATAATAATAATAATAATAATAATATTTATTATTTGCACTTACAATCCTTGGATTGCATAATAGTGCATTTAACTAAAATTTACAAATTTAACTTAAATTGAAAATTGACATTACAGCGTCTCTGCAATTCTAAAAGAGGAGGATGAGGCTAAATCCATATTAGAGATACAGATAATCCTGTCTCTTATTCAATTTTATTGTGCATAATATTTTTCATATCTTTTGATGATTTCAGAGAATATGAAGCTGTTCTTTAGTCTATTACTTTTGTGAACTAAATCCCATTCACATTTATTTCTTAGTTCATATTTTGTAAATGACGATTGTTCTGGGATCAACTTATTCAATGGGTGTGTTGGTTGTTGCACCTTTTGCCATATTCGATTGCATAAAATTTGCTGTCTATCATATAATGAAACACAATTTGCTGCTATCATCGCTTCAGCATATTTATAATCTCTAAACTCTATTTTTAGAGCTCTTTTTTGAATTGCTTCTAATTGCTTTCTTGGTTCTTGTGTAATGCTGTTGGGCCATAATGGGACAGCATATTCAATTGATGACCTTATAAGGGTTTTATATATGGTGATTATATCTTTATTTGGAACATTGCTTCTCTTTAATTGACGAAGATAGTGTAGTTTTTTTGCAGCCTTTTTTGTTATGTAATCTATATGGCTGTCCCATTTTAGGTTGCCTTGTATTTGTATACCAACAGTTTTGCACATTTAATTCTCTTGACTGGGCCGCTTGGTAGTAATATTTCTGGAGGATATTCAAAACTGTGAAGAAAAGAAGTTAATTCTTTAGTTTTCTTAACGTTCATTTCTGCAAAGTTTTAGTTACACCAGTTATACACTGTTTGTACAACATTATCTGAATTTAAGGATTCTGCTCTACTTAAATGGTGCCAAGCAGTAATGTCATCAACAAATTTGGTGTGAAATTCATAATCCATTAGTAATTTATTAATGAATAATATATATATCCACAGACCAATTTTTGTGCCTTGTGGAATGCCTGCATGCACCTTTTTACAATCCGAGACTGTACCGTCAGGTAGACGCACTCTTTGTCTGCGATTATATAAAAAGGATATCCACTGAACAATCGATGGAGTAACTCCGATTTCATGCAGGAGAGATATAATTATTGGATGACTAACAAAGTCAAACGCTTTTTTAAAGTCGAAAAAGAATATTCGTATTTAAGAGTTCTTTGTTTCTAGCAGATATAGCCAAGGGTGTACAACTTCAATTAAAGCATGAACTGTAGAACGACCAGGTGTTAGCATCTAAAGATGCTAAAATTTTAGGCTTTAGTTCTTTGTCAATAATAATTTGTTCAATTAATTTAAATAATGAGTGAGTTAAAGATATTGGACGTATATACGTCAATAGTGTAATAACAGGTTTAACCTTTTCAGGAGTAATAACATCTGCAGTAACAAATGGTTCTGCTGAAGAATCATACAAAGAAGATTCTATCCAAATAAAAATTGGCTTTGCTAGTTCATAACTAAAACTTTGCATAATCCAATTAGGCAATACATTAGAATTATGATCTGGACCAGAAGCTTTTTGAACAGATAATTTCTTTAACATATGAAAAGTCATCATTTCATCACATATTATTTCACAATTGTGATTACTTCTAATTGGTGGAGAAATTTGTTGGAAATGACAAACAGATTCTGTTAGCTTTAAATTAATTTCATTAACAAGGTCACTCGGCGACATTTGACTAAGAGAGCCTCCAGTTGTTAGTTGCCTTGATTGTACAGATATACCACTCATTTTTTAATGCATGACCACCACTGTGAAGGGTTAACTTGTTTGAGTTGCTTGACATCATGTTCGTAGTATCTTTCTCGTAAAACCTTCAAAACTGTGTTAATGTAATTGAGTAATTTTTTAAATTTAACTAAATTGTCAGTGTAATGCTTGTCCTCTTTTCTTTGAGTTTCTTTATTTTTGGCTTGTCATTAGAGAACACTTTGACTTTTTTCAGTGGGAAACAAATTTCAATTTGATGTGAAATATAAGAAGAAAACGCATCCCATTGACGAACAAAATTCGAGTACTTCCTAAAGAATTTCATCCAGTTTACTGATGATAAAAATTTCCCAAATTGTAATTTGTCTGTATCACAAATACTTCGACGCAATATGTAAGAATTTGATTGTGGTTTATATTCTGTTGACCGCATTATTATTGATTGGTGGAGACATCCTCCTATGCTTGGCAGGGGACAAACTTCCTTAAAGATGGCTTGATTCGATGTAAACAATTTTACCAAGGTGGGTTGGGAATTGAACCATTTGATGTAGGTGAAATTCTGTGAGCATTAAAATCTCCAGCTATAATTATCACATGATTTGGATAGTCAATTTCAAATGACCTAAATGCTATTCGAAGGTATTTTGTCAATCTTTTGTTTTCGGCATTACTCCAATGCGGATGATATATCACTTCAATGATGTATCCATTAATACCACGAGGTGAGCAAGAGGGAGACACTTTAATCCATAGAGCTTCTATTCCTAAAAATTCATCACTTTTTACCAAGGAAGTTATAAAACGCAAATACGGAATGCCACAAACGATCTGAATCATTTTTCCTCCTCCATGTGACACAATTCTATCTAAACGCTCAATATTGTAATTATCCAACTGAACACTTGAATCTGAAATTATATTTGATAGATGTGTTTCAGCAAATAGCACTAACTCCACTGGATTTTCAGAAACAAATGAAAAAAGTTCATCCATTTTATGCTTTAGTGATTGTACATTGCTAAAGAATACAGATGGTATCAGTGGAAATTTTGATTTATGTAGTGCGGCGTATAGATGTAGTCTAAAAATTATATCTGTAAAGTTCTCAATAAGATCGGAGTTAAGTTATATCTTAGAATGCCCAAATGCGGAAAAAATTATTCAACAGAAGTGCCACATTCAATTTTGCCCTTCTCGATGACACGTGTTTCAATGTGTTGGCTGATTTAGTAATTATGGTTAAATTAATTTTGTTTACTCAATGGATAACATGTTGAGAACGATAAAATTAGTGTGCCATTGCAGATATGTCTTGGTACATGCTGCATACTTGTAACTCAAAAAACAACCTTCAAAGTTTGGAGTGCAACTGATACATGGTGGCGGCCGCAGCCTACTAATAATTGATGTTTATTGGTAGGCTGTGTGGCGGCTTATTCTCGATGATTTAGGTTAATTAATAAGACTGCTATTTTTTTTACCTAAAATTCCATATTTTATCTTATAAAGTTGATATTATTTATCTAAAAAACCTATTTTTTACATATTCTCTTTTTACCTCAAAATTTGAAATTGTTCAGGTTAAATTTTTTTGAGTATTTATTTCAAAACTACAAAACAATAATTAAAAGCAAAAACCATGGTAATATCAATTATATGATATTTTTCGGATTTCCTATATGAAAGGGAATTGCTGACTAAATTTTGACTTTATTGACTTATGTTAGACCAAGTTATTACAAATATGCATGAATTTTTGCGGAACATTACGATCTGACAAAGAAAACAGAATTCTTAAGTGCTACATAGAACAATTTTTTATATGAAAAGGCAAGAGACAAGTACAACCCTATAGAAATATTACACATCATCAGTTTATTAAAACTGCAATGGCCCTTTCGACCTTGGACATAAATAAACAATAAAATCAGTGTGGTGAAAACTGAATTCACTGATTTCTTCCTGTTCAGGTCACGAAGATGATGCAGTGTATCTTCTTTGTCTGCAGAAACGCAGAAATTAACTTTAAAATTGATCATGATTGTAAATCTTTTTACTTCCAAGATATTTTTTTCTATAATTAACAAATCGAATTTCCAATTTCACTAGTGATAAGAATTTTCTTGCATGAATAATTATCTTCTTCATCATAAAATTGATTTGACTCTTCTCAATATATTCTTCAGAGTCATTCATTGTATCTTTCTGATATCAGACATTTTAGTAATCGTTTTAGTGCATAGATATTTTTGCTATATATTTTGTACCTCCATAACTATTGGTCCTCCCAAGCATGTGAAAAATGTAGATTAAAGATTTTTTCAATTTTTGGGGCCAATTTTTTGCTATATTTATATAATTACTTTATTTTACGGCTTCAAATTCCAAACTTTGGGCCCCAAATTGGTTTAAAATTGCTTATAATACGCTTTATTTCTATTTTTGAAGAATAAAAAATTTTATTTCTTTTTGGGGGCACGGTGCGGTCGCACTCTTTGCACCCCCACAGTGATACCACTGAGATATGAAAATATTTATTTTAGAAAATTTGTTACCTCGACGTTGTGATTTATGTTGTTCACGTGCATCTACCGCGTTTATGTATTCACTTAAAAATGTTGCACTCTTGAAGAGTTATGGAAAATTCTGCAAATTCCATTCATTTATACAACTAAATTTTGATAGATCCAATATATAAGTAGGCGTTTTGTTATGCATTTCTATGTGTTCTTGTTTTAATGGTGGGATTACACTCACAAAATTACCCAATCAATCAAATTAAAAACGTAGCATTTCTTATTGTCTATGCAAACTCAATTTATAGCTAACTTAGGTGTCGGTTGTAATTCCTGAGATTTTTTGCTGAATCATGTTGTGGAATTCTTTGTTTCCTCCATTTTACATGATCTGTTACAATTTGAATCGGGTTAGAAAAACTCCGAATGCAAAATCGGATTGCAAAAACTTTGTTAGAGCTTTTCGTCCGGACAATTGAATTTTTTTATTTATTGACCCCTTCTAAGCGACATACACGTTTAATGACGACAATTCTGTCAACTAGTCTGTTTTTTTAATTTTTAAAAACGTTTTGGAGTTCGATTTGTGTAACCATTTTCATTGTAGAGAATTCATGAAACTTTAATCTGTTATCTCGATTTAATGCTTGGGGCCTTGAGTTGAAAATGTGTTCTTCAATGCGGATTGCAATTTTTGTGTTTTTTTAATTTAATCCACCAGTTCATTCCAGTCTTTATCAAGGACGTCTGAATTATTTACATAATTTACATAAATTCAAAAGTCCTTGTTCTTTGTTAACGCTCCAGCTTTTCGGTAGCTCTACATAGATTTGCTTACTTGTGTAAGGGTTTTGCTACGATCAATGCAGTTTCCCTTACAACCATTATTGTAGAGGAAAATCTTCTTTTCGAAAATAGTGTCATATGATTTTTGTCCTTAGCGTTCATTAAATATTGCTTCTCAGCTAATATTTCAACCTCTTGCCTTGATAGTCGATCCCGGAGCATGGAACAGGAATTGTAATCTTTTCTTCTAGCATTTTACCAACTAATTGACAAATTAGTTGCTTGTTATAATTTGCGCGCTTAGCCTTCCTCCTATATGCTCGGAATGTCTAGAAATTAGATAAAATCTTTATCTTTAATGAAATAGACGTAATTTGAATTATAAAACGATTTCTTCCGGATTTACCCCCACAAAGAATAATGTGAAATTATACTTTCTTAAATCGTGTTTACTTTTGTCAAGCAGTTTTTTTATTATACCATATTTCCGTTATAATTTTCGACACTCATTGTAAGTAGTTTTGAAAAAAGCGATTTAGCCTTCTTTAACCCCACATAATTTTACTTCTTTTATTTGCCATGCATTTTGCCCTAAAAGTATATAATTTATTGGTATGTGTAAATTTTTTTAATTTTAGGCAAACTCACACATTGTCCTACATTCACATTTAGCTTTTTGCAAAAAATGCATATTGTTGGAGTCAATTTGTATGTTATATTTTTTAGCAAATAACAAAAATTGTATTTAAACCACTACATAACCTTATTCTAAGAGAAATTTGTTATTAAATTTATTTTGTGTTTTTTCTAAGTAATGTTTCTTACAGTCCCTAAATAATCTGCTTTGTGTGAATTTAGGGGGCTGCATAAATAATATAAACCGATTTCTTGATATTGCACACTTCTAGAATGATCTGGGCTGCCTTGCTCATCCTATCTTGATCAATGCTAGCCATGATAAGAATTGCAGGAAATACATAGGGCTCATCCGCGTTTACCGAGGATGGTCGGTTGTTTAATTTGCTCTTCTAGTTGCGATGATTGTTCTTATATGCAATGCATTAAATGCAAGATAAATCGTGTTCATTATTCATGAATTGGCCTAAGTCACAACCTCATTCAGGCTGGCTCATTGTTATGGTTATGCACCGATTGCTCCAAGCACTCCACACCCCTAATCCATGATGACATAAACAAGCGCTTTGATGAACTTGAAAAGAAATTTGCAAAATTGGAAAAAGCTGTGTTGGACCAGCATAATGTCAAACCCAGTGCAGTTATGCCTACTCCTTCGTATGTAAGTATCCTGCGACAACGCCGTGACAGTAGTGCCGATTCAAATAGCTCTAGCAAGAGACGACGCACTGATCAAAACCAGTACACACAATCTACCCATCGAAGTGAAACTTCTATAAACCCAAATGCTAAGAAGGATTCAGCTCGTTTGTTGGTTGCTGGCACCAAGTCAAACAAAGTATCGACATCGCTTCGAGCAGCAGAGCGACAACCACCACGCAGACACTACTTTGTAGGCCGATTGGATAAATTCGTAAGTGAATCAGATCGCCTAGATTACTGTATGAAGGGCGGTGCCACCCCTTTACACACCAGAGTCGTTACCAAGCCCGATTCACATTTCAAAGGATTTCACCTTGTTGCGGACTGTAGTAAGACAATATTTCTTAAACGATGAAGCCCGCCAGTGGCTAAACTCGCTATCAAAATCCACCTGACTACGCGATAATAGTGAAAACACGAGGGCTCCAGGACCGTCCATAATGTGCCTGAACGCTCAATCAATAGTAAATAAATTTGAAGAGCTTGAAGTTTATGCGTCACTGTACTCACCTGGCATCATAGCGGTTACTGAAAGCTGGCTTACTGCTAATAATTGTTCTTCTGATTTTCAATAACATCGTAAAATGCTCCTATAAGGTGCGACCGCCCTAGTAGGGGAGGAGGAGTTTCCGTATGGCTACATAACAGAATTGGAAACGCGAAACGGATTGTCAACATTTAAATCCCTGATATCGAATGTATTTTTCTGAACCTGGAGTGTTATGACTCGCTTTTTTGCTGTCTATATATACCACCTGGCCTTACCGCGACAGCTTACCAAACAATCTTTCACATGCTTGTTGAAAATATTGATAACACGCTACTCAATCATACTGATCATGATACAATCATTTGCGGCGACCTAAATATGGAATTTGTTTCGCGCCATCTACCAAACCTACTACAACAACTAGATATGGTAAATCTCATCGATCAGCCAACCCACGGTAACAACATCCTTAACATCATTGCCGTTAGTACAGACATAAGTGATGTATACAAGCGTCACACCCAGTTAAGTTAACTCGACTAATTCAAATGTAAGTATCCTGCGACAACGCCGTGACAGTAGTGCCGATTCAAATAGCTCTAGCAAGAGACGACGCACTGATCAAAACCAGTACACACAATCTACCCATCGAAGTGAAACTTCTATAAACCCAAATGCTAAGAAGGATTCAGCTCGTTTGTTGGTTGCTGGCACCAAGTCAAACAAAGTATCGACATCGCTTCGAGCANCTGGGCAAATCTAAACATAAGACCTGCTTCATTGAACCAAGACAACAGGAAGAGACTTTCTCATATACTTGCCAATCATATGACTTTCGCAAATCTAACATTGAGCGATACCTTAAGAAACTAAATGAAGCCAAATTCAGTATGATATATCACCTCGACACCACAGATGAAAAGGTAGAAGAATGCCTTGACATCATGTACGAAGCACTTGATGAAATACCACGTAGAACTGTCAAAATTACCTCTACCTATCCTGTTTACATCACTCCCAAAGTTAAAGAAATCGCAATGAAAAAGCAAGACTCTTTTGGTGTCAACCAAACTATGTTCAACAACTACACATCTATGCTTACCAGCGAGATTATTAAGACCAAACAAAAGTTCTTTAAATCAAGTAGCAAATCAGCACACAACAGCTGGAAAGCAGTAAATGAGCTTCGTAAATCTAAAAGAAACTCCGGGATAAACAGCATTGTCGCGTCTTTTCCTTCCATCACCGATGCCATAGAAAAGCTAGCCTACAATCTTGAAGGCATCACCGCACCTGATACAATTCGAGACAACGAAACATACTTTGAATATATTGAAGATGATGACTGGCTACCGCTCATCACCGAATACGAAGCCTTTCAGTTCTTATCACATCTCAATGACAAAAAAGCGTCAGGCAAGTATGCCATCCCTACCTTACTTTATCGCAACGCCGTCCATATTCTAGCTGCTCCCATCGCTCACATGGTAAACTGCTCCATCTGGAACCGCACTGTTCTATCTGCTTGGAAAGAAGCTATTGTCAGTTTCCTCCCCAAAGGCAGCCCTCCGAACATAAACGAGCTACGACCTCTATCAGCTGTTATACTCAATGATATCCGCACAGTGCTTTTCTCACATATCTCTCCTAACCAGTTCGCCTATCGTGCAAAATCGTCCACCCCACCAGCGCAGCCCTAATTGTTCTCTTGAATAACATCACCGAATTTCTAGATGATCCCGCCATTCTTGGCGTCATCTTTCGATTTCAGCAAAGCATTCGATACAATTCCCCACAAAAAATTACTTGCTAAACTCAGTAACCTAAAATTACCAAAGGGATTCGTCAAACTCATTGCTAACTACCTGTCAGATCGTACTTTCCGTGTCAACTTCAGTATCCAGCTTAGCAGCCGCAGAAGCATACGCCGCGGTGTTCCACAAGGGTCGCTCCTAGGACCTGTCCTTTTTCTGCTGTATGTGGAAGACCTCCAGTGTTCAACGCCTAATAACATCATGATGAAATATGCAGATGATACCTATGCTCTCACGCCGATCCGCTGCAACACTCGACGACTGAATACCGAGTATAGCAATATTCAACGCTTTTGTAACGACAACGACGTCGTTTTAAACAAATCTAAATGCAAGCAGATTATTTTCGGAAAATACGATGGCGATTTACCTGACGACATTTCTATAGACAGTTCCCTAAAATGTTTGGGTGTAATATTATCACGCGATTTAAAGTTGAACGATCATATCAGCTACATCACGAGGAAAGCCTCTCAAAGACTATACTGCCTTAGAACTCTAAAAAGCTGTACTGATAACATCACAATGAATAGCATATTTCTTAGCACCATCGTAAGCATTCTGGACTATTGCTCACCAGTCTTCACTGTGCTACCTAATTATCTTAAAGCTCGATTGCAAAGAATCTGCGACAGAGCACAGCGCATCATGACTGGTCACACTTGTGGAGCTGTGATCATAGACTCGCGACGTATCCACCTCGGCGCTCGTCTTTTCAAAACAGTGGTTTCTCATCCCAGTCATGCTTTACATAGTATCCTTCCGGACACATTGCCCTATACTGGGAAATTCCGCGTGCGCCGCCTTAAATCACGCCGACATGCTCGCCAGTTCATTCCTTTTTATACAAAGTATTTTAATAACTAATGGGTGTTTTTATAAATATACGATTTCTTTCTTTCTTTGATCCATTCAAAAAAATGAAAATATGATGATGTTGAATGTCAGTCCTTTGTAAGTTTCAATGTCTTAGCTTGTGATTTGTTTCTCCATGAACGATATACAATATATTTTCATCAAGCATAGCTGGATGTGCTACATTCCTCAGTGTTTGAGTTCGAATATCCTTCCTTATTTTATATGGATGGGGGAGATATTCTAAAATCTATTCTATTAGTTTAAAATATTTCATGGTTGCTTTCGTCTCTAGAAACATCAGTTTCACTTCTTTGTTCATAGATTTCATAACACTCATTGTTATCGTTCTCCTAGAGGTGAAATGTCTACCACACTTATGAGGCTCTTCTTATATCCATATCATCCTCTTGGTTTCTTGTTCTGGTAATACCTGTTATAAATGAAAAGGGAGTCAATGTTTTTGAATGTCTCATTTCTTCTAAAAATGTTAAGTTGTGATTATTTTGCACCTTTGCAAAATATACATCACAATTCATTATGATAGTCATAAAAATTGGCAAAAAATTATTGTTAATATCTTTAATTAATAAAACATTTGGAGTAGGTATATTCTGTTTGAGAACATAATCTTTTGATAAATATTACTTTTATTAACATTCTGACGACGTAAGTGCGTATTTCATGTGCATGTTACATATCCCATTTACAAGAAACTGAGGATCATAGGCGAGAATGGACTGCAGAAATGAAATTAGCGTAAGCAAATTAGTTATGGCTTTCACGGATTTTACTGAAAGTTAACATTTGTTGGACCGTGTAATTTAAAGAATATTTTACTTTCTGAATTCAATAAAAATTAGAGTTCAACTTTAGGAGAAATTAATTCATGTTCTTTTAAATTTTATTCAACTATCAATTGAGATTCACAAAATACACTTGAATCCTCTTTTCGCAAGTTCATTTGCTTATGATTTGATAGATTTAGCCTGGTTGCTTGTTAAACCAGCTTCTTATTTTTTTTCGAATTTCTTTCAATACGTAAGCAGATAATTTTTCCAAATTTTTGTATTTATGTATAGTCGCACAGGTCAGATTTTGATGGTAAACGTTACGGGCTAAACTGGATTAAGGTGACATTTTTATGTGCTGACCGCGTTTTTGTCCATTCTTAGTAAGATTTTATTCAGTTAAGTTTTTATTTAGAACACAACCATTTATACAAAAGCTGCTGGGTATGGGTGATCTGGGCAGTCTTATTGAAAAAGTCAATGAATTGAAGTTGGATGACAATGAAGAACTAATGAATAAACTTAAACATGGAGAGTTTACCTTACGCGATATGTATGAGCAATTTCAAAACATTATGAAAATGGGGCCTTTTGGACAAATCATGGGCATGATTCCAGGATTTTCTCAGGATTTCATGTCTAAGAGCACCGAACAGGTTTCTTTCTATTCAAATGTCTTTTTAATTTCAATACTATTAATAATAGTTTAATTGTGACATTGAATGACTTAGGAATCTATGGCTAGATTGAAAAAGCTAATGACTATTATGGACAGTATGAATGATCAAGAGTTGGATAATATCGAAGGTGGTAAATTGTTCAGTAAACAACCTGGACGAATTAAACGTGTAGCAAATGGAGCCGGCGTTTCACATCGGGATGTTCAGGTTTTTAATATAAAGTTTTTCGAATATTAACTTGCTTTAATGCTATTTAGTGGTTTATTAATTTTTATATGTGATTTATCAAAAATACTTGTTTGCTCCACTAGCGCACTGCTTTATATTTAAGTCTTCTTATTGAAGTTTAGTAAAGAATATAGTGTACTTTCATTCCGATTTATGTAGTTAGTAATTGTTCTTGTATTTTTTTCAAATTTTGCAGACATTTCTTGTCATCAGTACTTTTTGAATTTAGTTTTTTAGATTCTGTATCGGTTCTCTCAAACATGGGTTAATCAAACCTTAGAATTTGCATTTTTGCCTCAATAACAGTCTTCTATTCTACTCGTTTTTCCAAAGCTCTTATATATTAACTTTATTAGCTAAAAATTCGTATATATATATATATATATATGTATATATATACAGTATCCTTGGAAAATTTGAACATTGGGCTTTGCTAGAGAGAAGTTCAACTGAGACAGGTATTCAACTTATCAAGGTTTGAATAAACAAAAAACATAGCATATGTAATCTCCGAGAAGTAAATATTAGGATTATAAATAATGCTGTACAGTTGTAGTTAGAAGCTTTTTTAATTTTTAGAATTGTACAAAGATGCCGCAAATTGCTCTATCTTTAGCTGGATCATAGGCCCGGTGATTAGAATGTTCTTAGCACGGGTGCCTATAAACCACTCCCATATTTTATCATTTACCTTTACGTAATCACAATTGATTTTTTTCGTTTAGAATTAGCATTATCATTCTCGTCATAACACCTGTTTTTAAGTTCATCCTTTCTGTTCATAAAACCTTATATAGTACCCGGAGATACATTGTATTCGACTGCCAAATGTTTTTGTTTTGTAGCAAGAGCTCATTAAGCACCCGTTTGCATCCAACCATTACTATACGCACAACAGCACTAAAATCAAAACTAATGGGTAAAAATATTACGTAATGTACACAAAACAAAAAGTTTCACAACACGATTTGACCTAAATTAAACAGGAATTCAGGCATAAAATTTATTGCCTAATTCATTCCCATTTTGCACTTTTAGGTAGAGAACTGTCTTTAACTTTTGCATATTAATTCCTTCAATCTGGCACAAAAGCACATTAAATATTCAAGTTGCGCAGGTATTCAACTTATAGAGGTCAGTCTACAAATGAAAACGTTTGGTGGATTGATATTTGTTCAACACAGATATGGATTCAAGTTAGAAAGAGTTCAAGTTTTCCAGGTTCAACTGGATATATATATATATAAATTGAACTGACATTTATTTTTCTAGTCTTGGGTTCTGGCTGTGTACTCCATAGGCTATTCACTGATTTGAAAGAATAATCCAGCTTCCAAAATATTCAAGTTGCAAAATTTCTATAAACAATGTGCAGAATAGTTCGAGATATACTGCATGAGCATTTCAATAATATGATAGGGTTGAAATAACGCCTTAAATTTTAAAATTTTGTTTTTGTAAACGATGTTTATATCTCTTTTTTAGGACCTGTTGACACAGTATGGGAAGTTCGCCCAGATGGTGAAAAAGATGGGTGGAGTTAAAGGACTTTTCAAAGGTGGCAATGACGTTAACATGGGTAATGTAAATCCTCAACAAATGAACAAAATAAATCAGGAAATGGCTCGAATGATGGATCCAAGAATTCTGCAGAAGATGGGAGGTATCCCTGGTCTCCAGGGTATGATGAAACAGTTTCAGCAGAGCGCCAAGGGCGTGCCAGGAGGAATGCCTAATTTTTGATAAACACAACGTCTACATACTCAATGTTTAGAATATCATTCAGTGTATTGCTTTTAGAAAAATTTCTCTGTACATGTACATAAACTGTGGATGAGAATTTACGTTATATATTTATGTAATTTGTAGCAGCTTCCCAACTTTTTTTATAGCAATTACACTGTTCATTAATTTGTATTTTATAAAAGTTCATTTCATCAAAGAATCTTCATATAGTTTCTTGTTCTAAATGAATGCTTTTCAATGCGTTAGTTATGAAGGCTGCAATTTTAAGAGACTTGTAACAAAGGTTATATATTGTATTTCATAAATATTTATCTGTGAAACGTATGCTGTTTGCAAAAAGCTACTACAAATGAGTCAAACGTTTTAACACTTAACAGATATTTGACTACAATTGCAATAAAGTAATATTTAGAATAATTATATTTCATGGGCACTTCTATCACGTTAGTATATATATACATGCACATCATTAAATCATTCATGAAATCCTAAGTAAATTCTGAGCATTAAAGAAGTATTATCTAAAATTAATATATTTTTTGGACTTAAGTGTATGTACCTCCTTGGTTTTTTAAAGTTTATGCTAGTGCAGTAGTGGAACTTTCGATTTGATCGATGACAAAGACTAAAATGTATCTCAACCTGTTAATGCTAACACAACATCAGTATTAAATGTATAAAAGCTAGCATTTTTAATTCATTTTGCAATAAGTGAAATTCACTGAACTTGCATATAAGCAAATATACTAAATTTAATAATTGCTTTATGAACATTTTAGCTTTCAAGTAAATCATGTTATAATTCACACAGACATAAGATAAGTGATTTTTTTTCATAATTCGCAATGCTTTCATCGAGAACAGTCGGTTCTCTTGAGTTCGTCATACAAACTTCGTTATGCTTAGAAGCATTCAGTGATGACTCGTCACGTACAAAATTATTAGCGCTGGTCAATGCACTCACTAAATAAGATCTCCTATCGCTACACAAGTTCTTAGCAAATATATAAAAAATCAAGAACCCACTCCCGGACGCAATGTTCACACCCAATACAAGCAGGATTTCAGGAACGCTCTCACAAACGCCTATACAAAATTTTGCATGCAAAACTCGAAAAATTCGTGAATGAAAAGACTTCGTGCTACTTGGTTCTTCAATGTTCGTCGTCTTAGAGTACCAGGTCTGATTAAGAATTCATATGTATCTATTCGTTCGTATCGAGGCTCAAAAATTGATGACCTTTTTTATATATTAAAGCAGTGCCCAGCCTCGAAAAAAGTGAAGACCTTAGTTACGATATTATGAAGAAAAATGACAATCTCGCATATAAGTACAGGCGCCTTATTGAAATTATTAAATCAAAGTTTAAGTGCAAATATTTTTATGGGTGAAGTTGCTCTCTTCTCCTACAGCAAACAGCTTGACAAAAAGGCAATTGAGTTAAACTTTTTAATCAAACAAAATGCTGTTTTTTGACAACTTTAACCACTTCTATTTAGGCAATTCAAATAACGTGAGACTTTTTGCTTATGATGGAATTCATTATTCAAATTTTAGATAGGCAATGTATGCATGCACTCTAAAAAAATTCTTCAGTGCTTCTCGCGGTCCCTTGATCACTCATGCACATGTCACACAAAATGCAAGTGCCGCATATGGAGAAATTGAGGCCACCGTTTTTGTAAATGTTGTAGGCATCTAACAGCCCAATATCTCTCTAATTTGAAAATTTATATTTCAAGTGAAATTAAAAAAACTATGCTAACGAAAAATGCTTTGTAGGAAATTATAGCAAATCTGTTACTGTAAATATTTTCTTTTTCCAAAATGTATCAATAACAACCTATGAACGCTTTATGAGCATTTTCTAAACAGTGGATGTAGGTATTTCGACACTACGTCTAAAACAAAACCGTTAAAGGCGTTATTCCTATTTAAAGTTTTGCAAGTACTAGATGAAATGGTTGAATTCATATTAAACAATTTTGTATACTGTAAACCAATATTGATTTGATGTCAAGTAAATGACAAATTCCAAATTGAAGGTACAGGGATGACGTCCAGAAAATAAAGCAAGCCCGAGTAAAAAGCAAAATTTATGGAGTTCTTTAATAGTGTTGCATTCATAGTCTGAGTCACTATCATCCATTGAGTCTTCCATGTCATAAATTTCTTGATCATTTCTGAAATGCTTAGGTTTCTATCTTTGTAAATTTTGCCCGACAGTTTGCGGCAAAATGATTTGGCTTCCCGCATTTTCTGCCTCCATTCAAATGCATGATCTCTTTGGGCAGCCCAGTGCCGGAAGTCATTACGAATTGCATCAATATCTTTTTAGTGTTAATATCCTCATCTCCTTCAGAGTTATTTAGCCATTTTGACTTCATCTGTTTCTTCAGCAATATGGCAGAATTGAATGGTGTTTTGCAGATCAATGTTTGGTTTACGTAGAAGTCTTTTATCATCAACAGTGATAATTATTCTGTCACAAATCATGCTATCCTGGAGTACTCCAAAATTGCAATTTTTTGCACGCGTTCTAAAAATGTTCATATATTGGTTTATTTTCATGTTTTCTTTTACAAGTTTAAAGGATTTTTAACGTTCAAATACTTCATTTGTTGATCGAGAGAAATAATTGATGATGTTCTTAATCTCGTATTCAAATTCATTCTTTAGCCAACTGAAGTTATTGAAAATCTTAGCATCATCACCAATGCATCTTAGGAGCACACCAATCTTCACTTTGCATGACTTCTAATCAACTTCGATTGCTTCCATGAATAATTGAAAGTTTTACTCCCACTTTTGCCATTCAGCAGCAACATTGGGTCAGCCACATTGAAATAGCTACACCACAGGGGAAAAACCAGTGATGTCACACATATTCTAAATGGAGAAATTCAATTTTTAAGATTTGCGACCTCACAGCTAGCCTCAATTACCATCAATTGTAACAAAATTTTTCCCCATGTACTAATACATCTTACAGATCTTTCAGCAGTGGTAGTTATAGAATCTATGCAGCATGGGTTAGTGAGTGCATGGTAAACTGCTCATATATCAGATTTGGACATCACCTGTTATTCCATTGAATAGTAATAAGGCTGATTATAAATATTTTGTTTATTTTTCTAACAACAAATGCCACATATAATGTAATATAGTGTATATAACACAGATTAACAACATTCAGTGTCACTTTAAACCTAAAATTCTTCCTCCCCATCATCCTCTTCCTCCACAAAAACATCACATGTCTTTAAGTTGTCAAAAAATGTCTGGTTCTCTACTTTGCAAAATTGCTTGAGCACTTGCAGATCGTCGTATTTCGCCTTACTAATTGGGATTGCTGTTGTATTAGTGCGCTGAAGAGAGATCGTGGAGTTCTGCATGGCTTTGTGATGATTGCAATGTTATAAACGCCATTCCATGAATCTTTGTACAGGACAGATCGCTTGTCATCAGTTTCGGATATACAAAGCATTCTCATTGGTCTAGTTTTAAATGGACACATAGCTTTATAACGTGGGCTGAGATATTTTGTATAGTTCAGAAAATCTGAATTAGTCAGTGGTATAACAGTGAACGGAGTGGGCTTGCTTCTCGCATCTCGAAA
This sequence comes from Hofstenia miamia, assembly GCA_900660155.1. Taxonomy (NCBI): domain Eukaryota; kingdom Metazoa; phylum Xenacoelomorpha; order Acoela; family Hofsteniidae; genus Hofstenia; species Hofstenia miamia. The sequence goes on along the minus strand of CABFPE010000409.1, from coordinate 114,467 downwards.
TACTTTGACCCAATCTGATGGTAGGTCTACATCAGCCTTACAATTTACTGCATTCATATCTCTATCGCATTCCATATAGGAATGGCCACGGATTGGATAGTTCACTTTTATATTGTTACATCTTTTTTTATATGAACAAGCCAGTGAAAATATCAGATGAGTGTGTAATTTTTGTTTTGACCTGCACATCCATCGCAGAGAAGTTTTCTAGAAAATGGCTTAACATTGATGTTACCTCATCCGACCCCTTCCCAGCAACAGTCTCATCATAGCAGTAAATATAGACATCATCTGAAGCCAGCATGTGTATGTTGAATGATAGGAAGAAGAGTTGGTGATGGTAATACACATCATTAGTGGTCTTATTGCTTTGTAACGCAAACAAATTGCAATATTAAAAGTGCTATAGCTCTAAATACCAAATTTCACTTTGATTCTTACATACTAGTAGTAAGAGACGAACTAGAGGACGTTCCAATGGGACACCCATGACTATTTGCCATGTGGAAATAAAGCGATTCTATTGGACGCCATCTAGCGACGAAATATTTTTGACAAAACTAAAATGAGCAAATTAATTTTTTAGACAATGTGTTTAGACCAAAGTGAGAATTTTTGCTTTTTAGGATTTAGACAAACTGATATTTTTGATGACAATTTTCACTTAAGGCGTGTTTGTTGTAACAATGTTTAAACATGCTGTAGCATCATCCAAAGCAACTAAGCTGCAAATGAAGATTAACGTCGAATGATTAATAATGATCAGAATTATGATTGTAAAATTTAGTTAATTATCTTAGTTATTTTGTAAGATGAAACTAAGTCACAATATTGCACACTTTAAGAAAATTATGATAGCCGATTAAGTATTTTTTGACCAATTGTAACAAGCAAAATTACGCTTATGTAAGAACAGCCATATTGGCAGAAGATTTATTTGAAATTCAAAATCGGCAGGTACTTTAAAATTTTTAAATAAATAGCTTTGAAATTAGAAAGAAATTTGATGAACAATAAATTCTT
>CABFPE010000409.1:74244-87832 GCA_900660155.1 Hofstenia miamia | reverse complement strand
AAAAGGAGCTTGTTATAAATCGGAGTGTTATTAAGCGACTTCTAATATATATATATATATATACTAATACCTCCCTCTATGTATTTTTTCCACATAACCATATAAGCTGAATTTCCCACATAAATTCCTGAATTTTTGTAGGACATAGTCTTTTGGTAGTCACTACCTTCATGCAAAATATTTAAGGGATCGATGGATTTTTTAGGGAGTAATAGCCAAAAAGTTAATTTTCGGGCAAAATCCCAAACTCCCTCTATGTAGTATGGAAAATTTTCCTCCCCTCCCTCTATGTAGCGGTTTTTTGCAAAAACCATACTACGGAGAGGGAGGTATTAGTATATATGTATATATATATATATATTATCAACGTATATATATCTTTTTTCTACATATATTAACAAAGTGTATATATATATAATCACTTTCGTTTAAAGTAAAATTATCAGGAAATTTCAGAAATTATTCGTCCCGAAATTGTCAAAGCAAACCATTTGTTAAACTATCGTATACACTATTGCAAGTTTTATAATTTTGTCAAGATTTTTTGAATGTAGATAATACTACCTCAATTTATCTTCGTTCACACAAATTGCTTGTGAATGGAATTGAAATAGGCATATCTACAGTTGAATTAACGCCAATATTTAAATGTCAAATTCAACTGATAAAAAGCCTTCTTCAAGAAGAGAAAATCAACTCATTACGAAACTTCTTTTGTTCTTGTCAGACTTCGAAATTAAAAAATGCAATTTTGCAGGTTCGTAAATTGTTCGTATGTCAAATACAGATTTTCATGAAACAAAGCAAAACCCTACAAAAATCCCCGCCCATTACATATCAAATCCGAAATAATATACATTCAATTAAAATTGAGAATGCACGAAAATTTAAAATAATTGGCAACTATTGTAAATAATCAATTAATATATGGTATGTGAAACCATGTTCTAAAGACAAAAGCAAAATTTAAGTCTCCAACAAATTAAATCATACTTGAAATACACTTCCCTGAGTAAAGTTCCTCTGCACCAAACGCAATTATTTTAATGCAATAATGGGAAATAACGTTTGAAACAATTTAACTGCAAACATTTTTCTGCGACGGTCATGGAAAGCATTAGATATAAAATATCATGATATTTAAAAATAACTAAGAAAAAAATTAGCAAATTGTGGCATAATTGGAAAATTGGCGGAATAATTACATACAAAAATGATTTGATAATGATGGAAAGGAAATTAAAAGGCCAGCAATTTTCTTTAAGACTATAATAAAATTACAAAACATTTCCTTGTTATTGGTTGTCATAAGTAAATATTAAAATAATGAGGGAAAGATACAAAATAAAATGAATTAAGCCTTAAAAGAGTTCAGTCGAGTAGATGTGTTAATACTCTCGTTCGAAGTGTTGTTTGACGAAAGCGAAAGAAGACTCAAGATTTCATTATGGAAGGAATCACAAGAAATCCCATAAGATTACATCAGCTAGCTCAAGCATTGGGGTGATATTTTTGCAGTTACCTCTTTTGAATGGCGACCGTGTCCCGGTAACCAGTGTAACGACCAAATGTTGCGCTGATCATTTTAATTGTTAAGAAGCGTACCCACTTACAACTTTGCCGGGAACATTTCGTGATTTAATTAGGCGCACAGCAAAAGGTGGAAGTGTGTACGCGATACGAATTTAGTTGTGAACATTTAATTCATATACTACGATTTTGTCATTTCTCACAGATAAAGAATTTAACCGCGCATTATTGTTTACATAACTGATTAAAATTACACAGGATCCTTTCAAAACGAGGTCTTTTAAATTTTAATTAAATCAAAAAATATTGAAGGAGAAACCAATGTGTAAGTAACAATGGAATAGCACAAAGCTCAAGACAATATGTGGCATTCCTAAATCAGCTCTAAAGAAAACGGGCAAGGCTAATAAGAATAGGTGTTTAAAGTACCGGATCCCTTTGCAACCAAACTCATATAATTATGTTCCCAATTAATTATAATTATTCTTGCATTATCAAACATGTATCAGTCATTAATATGCTAAAAGTTAAGTTGATATGAGCAAAGAAATATATGTGTAAAATAAATGGCACGCAAACTTTGTCAATATTTTTCTGGATTGCTAAAACCCAACATTTAAAGCACAAAGGACTGAAAAATTCAGCAAAAGTTTGTACTTTTAATGTTTAAAAAATAACTGTTAAAGCGTTATATCTTTAACTGAGGTTTTAACCGAAACAACTCCAAGCATACTTTCCTTAAAATATCTCTTTTCAATTTGATAAGAAATAGTTCAAAAATTCAAATGTACAAAAATGATTATTAGAATAATATGCTATGAATGATTGTATACATGGATAATAGTGGATTTAGCTAAAAAAATGTCCGCATTGCCAATTCATATTATTTGTGAGTAATTTCAGAAAATTTCCTTGCCTTGTTAATCGCTTTGAAAGCTTTTACAAGTGCAGGTTTTAGTTCGACTGTAAACAATGACTCAATCAAAATCATATTCTTAAAGGAAGAAGAATTTGGACGCAAAATTTTATCAATGCGTCGTGACTAACCATTTGGATGTGCATGTTTATAGATTCTTCGTTTAATAATATTCTATCATACCAATTGGGCACTATATTAAAATAGACATTGGCTCAGTTACAGAGCATTTAGATGCCAGTTCTTGCACCAACCTTGCCTATTACATCAACAAGCAACGATTAATGTCTATCTTCAAAGCGGATGTTTCTAGTTACTTAGAGGCTGCTGAAAATACCGAAATACCACATCCAAATCTGTTCGATGTTCATCAATGCCCATCTCAAACGTATTCCCAAACTCTTTGAAACAAGAATATACCTTTCCATTATATTATTGAACAAAGGCAGCACAGAAGTTGCTTCGAGTGTCAGGAAGTTCTTGTCAAAGAAAGATGTGTTCCCTCCAAGCGATTCAACGGTTACTGATCGCCGTGCCTTAATTGCTGGTGAAATAGTTCAAAATCTAGAATGCTTGCGAAGTCACGGTGTTCCAGACTAAGTGTTAGTTGACAAAAAAATTTACCGGAAAAACTGTTGATACTTTCGAAAACTACACAATCTCAGGACTTCGGAATGACTAGTCAGCAAAATCATTTTTAAAGGAATAGTGAATACAAGGCTATATTTTCAAAATGGCGCCGATTTTGCCAATTTTTGCCGCTACTGTCTTATATCCCAGACGTATCATCAAACTATAGTTAAAAAGAATAGTAAACTTATTTCAAATAATTGTGATGCAAAATTGAAACGCGGATAATTCGGTGTGCAGGCAAGTAAAATGGCGATTATTTATAAGTAGTATGAAGAGGATGCAATTTAACATGTTTATTTTATAGAAATGAATTTTACCCTTGCAGGCCCTAATTACCGGTACGGTATTTTACTAATTCTGTCATGCTTTATATGATTATAAAGGGTCCATTTCTTGTCTTGTTAAGTAAACTCTTTGCATAGGCGTAACCCAATTCAAACTAGATATTTCACATGTGCATTTCCTATCACGAACTTTTGTCGTATGCTTCATAAAACGTACTTATATTTCTCATCATCTATTTTGAATTTAGAAAAGAGTAATTGACAAAATGGGATCTACACTGCTATATCAAAGCGACAAACAAACAAACATATACATGGCACAATGGCCGTCATTAAGGCGTTGAACTCAAAATCAAATGAGGCTTCTCCACTTAGCAGGTTTGAAATCCAATAATTGTGTTGCGTTGATGTAATCACGTGACTCTTTCTTCCTTCCAAATGGTTTTCATCAAAGATATTATTATATCGTTTATTGTCCTTTCTAAATTCAAAGCACCGATTTCATTGCAAGATATCAGCATAATCTTTTCTCCTCATTTTAAGTAAAATAAATGCGTTGAAGCGATCACGTGACTATATTTTCGTCTATCAATAGTATTTGAATTTTATGATTGATTTGGGTAAAATCATTCTTTTAAGCAAGCAGTTATTTCTCGATGTGGAATGGACGTATTGTGAAGCATGCCTGGTAAAAGATCACATGAAGAAAACCATGCAGTTGTTTGCTTGATATGCTTTAATAAAGCAAAAGAACTTCGTCGAATTAATGATAACATCAAGAATTTGATACGAAAACATGTAATTAAAAACTTGAATACCGAGGACAACAGGTTGCCGTCCAGCATATGTGGAACATGCAGATCATGGTTAAACAAGACAGAAAAGAATAGTGCGGCGGGTATCGAGACGTCGATTGATGTCACTTCTTTACCTGTATTTGACCATTCCTCTGTACTCGCTGAAGAACGAATTATCGAAACTCGTTCCACTGAATAATAGTTGCTCCTGCACAATTTGTGAAATTGCTTCTACTGGTGGACGACGATCCTCTGAACTCTGTGGCGAAAAACGCAATCGTGGCCGACCATCGAATTCTTCTACTGAGGACAGGATATCGAAGAATCCTGTGAAGTTGTGCCCGTACTGTTTGTGTATTCTCTCAAGAGGACAGTCACATCCTTGTTCTTTGAAATCCAAACTGGAAAATTTAACAGATTTTGTAAAAAATGACAAAGAGAACGATAAATTGGTGTCCAAGTGTATTGATCGGAAGTTAGCATCGTCTTCTTCTAAATCAAATGTGGAGATGAACCTCTCTAGAGAGGATGGCAAACCGTTGAAGGTCATCGTAAATTCACACAGGCAATCCGAGAAGTTATGCGAGCTGCTGCTGTTGAACCACGAGTTCGTGATACCCTATCTGAAAAAGATCATGTGTTGGATAATTTTTTTATCTTATGAAAGGTACGTTTCATACGGATGGAAAATGGAACGGTTACTGATTATGAATAAAAGCCAGTGGTAGTTTGCCATGAAACCAATGGACTGATTGATTTCATCATTCGTGAAAGATCTTCAAGCCATTATTCAAGCTTTGATGAAAAACATTGGATCAAAATAGGTTTAGATGGTGGCGGAAACTTCTTGAAAGTGACTCTATCGATTTTTTCTGAATGTCGCGAGCAAAAACGTAATTCAGCCTTTCTTGATTCGGGAGTGAAAAAATGTATTATCATTGCTATCGTACCCGCAGTCCAGCCAGGAGAACTATTTCAATGTGAAAGCCCTATGGCTCAGCGCTGGTATTCAAATCATCCACAGAAGTTTTCACATGGTAACAGATCGTAAAATGTGCAATATTTTGCTTGGACTCGTGTCCCACAGTTGCATGCATCCATGCTGCTGGTGCACCATTGATAAACATTCTTTGGATGTCAACGGCCAATCTCGAACTCTTGGATTATCAAACGACTCTTTCTGATCCTACTACAATTCAGGATCTAGGAAGGATCAACCAAAACATCATTCAAATTTTTTTCAAAGTTTGTTGAAAGGTTCAGATGATTCGCTCGTTCTTTCTCACATACCTCCTCCAGACCTTCATCTGCGAATTGGTGCGGTCTGCACTCTTTTCAAAGTGATGAAGCGCAAGTGGTCAAATGCTGACCAAAGGTTGAGAGTTTGCAACATCGAGTTGCAGCACTTTCACGGAGGAACTCTGACGGTAATGAAAGCCGAAAATTATTGAAAAGTGTTGATAAGCTTCGAGCTATTTGCCCTATTAATTATGTGGATTTTGTTGCAGCTTTCGATGCTTTAAATAATGGTGTCGTTTCTTGTTCCGAAAATGAACTCCGACTGGACTTCCAACGAAATTGTGATCGTTTCGAGACAATTTACAAACGCCTTGAAATCCCTGTGACGCCAAAGATTCACGCAATAATCTTTCACGTCCCAGAATTTTGCGTAATGATGGACTTGTCACTTGGAATTTTTAGTGAACAAAGCCCAGAATCAATCCACCATGACTTCATACAACATTGGATGAAATTCGAAGTTTCTTCTGAAACCAATGCATCTTTTGGTACTAAATTGCATTAGAGTGTATATACAATAGTCGACATTTGTAGTTTCATTTAACATTGATTGTGATTGTATGCTGCTTTCATGATGTTTATCGATCACACAATTTTTATTTTATTTAACATTTTATATAAGCATGAATGAAAGCCTAAAAACAAAAAAGATATTCGCGTTTCAGAATATTTGTCCAAGCAGTTACGGCCCACCAGTATATTCCGGATTAATCGGGTTAATATTGGCATTATTCAGTCTAGCTATTAGACACATTCATATACAAAAATGCGAATTAATTACTAAGATTAATGTGCAAAATTGACACAGAAAACATTGTACGTTACAGAAAACTAAGATCCTAAAAATCAAATGACGTTAAAGAATTCTTCGCCAGAACTGTGGTCTGTCTTACAATACAAAGAGCAGTCACATTGCGACAAAAATAAAAAAATCTAATTCACTTTCAATAAAAAAGAAATTTTTAAATAACACAATAGAAAATGTAATAAGTGGAAGGAATGGATCTGGGAATACGTGACAGGATGAGTTGATATAGATGCCTATTTGAAGGTGTTGTTATCAGACATCAGATCGGAAGATAAAATGTCAGACGCATGATTAATGTGTTGAAGAAACTAGCGGAGAAGCTAAATGGGTGCTGACAAAGCACTAGTCCATCATTAGAAGGGCAACCTAATCAAAACGGCAGTGGGATGGAAAGAAATAGATAATTTCACATTTAGACAATCCGAAAAGTAGCACAAGTAATTAATGGAAGAAACGCGAGAGGCAATTTAAGTCGAATTTCATTAAAAACGCGCGTTTCCTTCATTTACCAGAAACTCAACTAATTAAATACGAGTTATTCAAAAGCAAACAATTGCGCAGCGGATTTAATACGTATTTTAACAAATGGATCGCGTTCAAAAAGCCAATCGCGTAATTAAAAAGCGCAGGAAAGAATTCTTCTGTGCGGCGGTCGAATCAAAAATTCTATTATTCAAAGTCAAAATAATCATTGGCAGGAAGTGACTTATTACGCAAAAACTTAATAACAGATGTCCAATAGCAGCCACTGTTCAATTTAAATATTTTTTAAACAACTCAGCTCAAACAACATTTGAGGTAGCCAACCTTAAACATCTCTTTTATGAGGGGCAATGGTATGGGGAAATTGTTTCTTAACGATATTTTGAAATATTTTGTTGATACCTGAAGTAAAGAAACAATCACATAAGTATAAGAGTACCTATATTTAGGTATTTAAGAAAATCAATGAATTTTACGAACAAGCAAATGATGTTTGCGAACCCCGCTGCTATAATGACTGCACCCACTGGCCATTCATTTGTGGAAAAAGCTGCTATTCATTAAATTCAAAATACATTGCCCAGCTTAGTGCGATTAGTAACTAAATTTACCGTTAGAAAATGGGGGTTTTCGTCAAAACCCGATAGTTTTTTAAACGGCTAGTAAATACTTCATCATTCGCATTGGAGAATCCGCGAACAATTAATAGTTTTTATACTATTACTAAAAGTGCAGTATAAACGATTAAATTTGATGCTATTTTCCAGAAAGAGAAAACAAATGAAAACTTCTCGGGTTTAGGAAACAAGGTCCAGAAACTGATTTAGAAATTTATTCAACTATTCGTTGTAGGGAAACAGTTCTTAGAGACGAATAAATATTTGATTGTTAAAATATTGGGAGGTAAATGCAATGCCAACGTTTTACACTGTTGATTGCGAGGTTGAGCAATTAAAGTTGTTTAGTTTTGAAAAATACACTCTTTGAGATATGTAGTAATTGGCGGAATGACTAAGGGGTAGAAATAAACAGAAGCGGGAAAGAAAATCAATAGGGAAGAGAATGGTTAAAATAACAATAGCATTTATGAATCTAATTAAGGAAAGAAATCGGAATAACATGAATTAATCCAGACAATAATATAACTAATTTCACCTTAATTTCTACGAATAGACATAAATTCAAAAATTACAATTTACAACAAGCTCCCCGCAGATTCGTAGTTACAACAAAAACACTGATAAAATGCGCTTACACCAGCAACTACAGTTTTAATTTCACTTCGAAATCAACGAATATTTAATAAATTTAGGCTGATAACGAGTACAAAAATTAGAAATGGGATCCAAAATATTATATTCAAATTTTCATGAAAGACCAAACATACGTATACAATTACTCCAGTTTTGGAGAAGAGACACTGGCTAAAAACAGATTAATAAACAAAGTGCGTGGAAAAATCCTATCGGTGTCTCAATTTAGGAATACAACGTTGCACCATCCCAATGGGTAAGAAAAATCCGGGCAGGATAAAATTGAGACCCAGTTAAATCAGGATAAAATCTTTATTAGAAATTGAAGATTAAAACCCTAAATACATCTACATTATATCTTTCATTAATTTTAAGAGTACTGTAGTGTCATAATAGTGCATCGAAATCTAGGATGCAAAAAGTATTATTAATTAGAACTATTTCATGATTTGTTGATTGTAATGCTATTGAATGTTTTACCCTAGTACCATTTCATTTCAGCTTGCTGTCGATGTGCTTGCCATTCCTTCAACTAGTGTAACTAGTGGAGGATTTCTCTCGTCATACAGTTTCATCATGAATGAATTTCGAAAATTCTATACCCCAAAAAATTGCCTCAATATGCTATGAGAATAAAAAATTCCTAACGAGGTTAGATGTTTTCTTACACGTCATTATCATGCAACATTTGTGTAAATGGAGAATAGAACACCCTCCAATAGAAAATTCTACCTACAATATTGCCCCCTCTAAAATAGAGGATATCCCGCGCCTCCTTGCCTCTACAACTACTGAATTTCAAAACGAAATAATTCATTTCAACTCTTTGCATCAGAGTTTTAATAAACTAAATAATAGGGAAAAAAACTAGACTATTAATTTTTAGTAATATATTTGTTGCATAATTTGATTTCAGAAAAAATATACTTGAAATTGTAATGTAATTCCATTCTTAATTGTCCTTACATTTCGTGTAAGAAATTTAAATAATTGTAAATAACATTTTCACAATGACTATTAAATTATAAAAGCGAAATGTCATCATTAATAAGAAAATGTCTTTAAATTGTTAAGTGTATCACATGTAATATTAATAAATGAATTAAAATCTTTTATAAAACCTGATTGTCTCTGAAGTTTTCAAATTTCTTGGAATATTTACTGATTTTTTAAATAATACGATTGCAATATTATAGTATCCAATTTGAATATTTATTCTTAATGAATTACTAGTTAGTAGTACTGATTTAATGAGTGCATTAGAAAAGCAAAGCCGTTTAGTTGGAGTTGTTTTTAGACATATTAGACAAAATGGAATTTTCCATTTTGCAATAATACATTTTGGTAATTTGCTTGTATAGACATTGCTATTTTATGTCTAAGAAGATTATACAAAGATCTTCCGAATTTAATATTTCTATTATCTAGATAAAAGAAATATACATTAAATGTATTAATGATAAATTTTACTTCGCAATATGAAAAATTTTTAATAAATCATTTCTTTGCATTAAAAATCTAACAAAAATATTCAATGTATTGCAAATTACATAAATACTTTTATAACAATCATAGTAAATTTCACACATAAAAAGCAAGGAATTGGAAATAAACAATGGAACCATACCGTATAATTAATGAATATTGATGATCAATTTCCGAATTCTTGAAAATATATTGCAGATAATGAAAACTGTCGTGTTAATATCGCAGAAGAATTGAAGTTAATTGAAAATATATTGATGAAAATATGTATAACAACAAAAAATAAACATTTTAGGGAAGAATTTATTAAACCACGGGCTCTCTTTGGGGATAAATTAATACATAGGGGCAAATTTCGGGATTTAAGGGAGTGAATTGTTGACTTGGAGAAAGGTCTACTGGAGATGAATGAGATTTTTAAAAATGTTGAGAGGTGAATCGGTCAAGTATGCCTGAAAGGCTGATTAGAAACTTAAGAAATGTTGCATCTGCATTTACTGCAGTTCTTTCAATAAACGCGATATCCATAGAATAGAATGTATCTAAATGAAATGTTTCACAAACTAAGTAAACCAGAAGATGATGCTTAAGGTTGTCCTGAAAGAGTAAGAAAAATTTTAACCTTGGTTTCTTGTAAATTATTATAAAACAAATATTAATTTGCAAGTTATAGAAACTCTAATCATTTTTGCAAAAAATGTACAATGATTTATAAGGTGCTCTAAAAAATTTTAATTTATATATTTATACACATGTGAGTTAGTCGTTTTAGAATGCGATTTTTCAAGAGGGGCAGAATATTCGTTAAAAATGGTTTTTCTCCTAATGGAACCCATAAAAATTATTTTTTATAACAATATTGACATAAAACACTCGCAATTTCATAAAATTTTGAGAATGTTTCGAAAGGGACGGTAAAACCCCCAAAACCGAGGATGTATTCCAACAATTGGCCTTTGGTTATGTTTGCTACACAGAAATATGTAGCCCATAAGTTTATATTTTGATGGTTTCATCTCAAAACGGGATTTCAGTTATTTGAAATGTATTCCCAAGTAATTGTGTGTATCCGTGTATACAGACTTTGATTTCTAATAAATATATTCAAAACGTGTAAAGTTATTTAGTAAAGAAAAAATTGCATTATTTAAATTGAAGATGTTTTACGTAACCTTCAAAACCCAACTATAATTAACTTATGATTGCATACTTACATTTTTTAGAAGAACTGAAAAAAATGCACAAATAATTTTTGACATCGGATCGATATTGAATGAGCATTTAGCACAAAAATTATTTTTCAATAGAAATATCTTTAGTACTTGAATGCTAAGTTTCAAAACGATCGTGCGTATAATTAAAAATGGAGAATTTACATGGAGTTTCCGCTTAGTTATAGCGAATTTCTAGACACATTGCACTAACTATCTTTATTAAAAAACAATATTAATTTTTCATTAAAAATGTTAAATGAAATAACTTCTTTAACAAAATATTCTTTTAATTGTAAATTTATGCATGTGTTCGCGAGTGCTTAGTTGTGTAAATTTGACGAAACGCTTTTACAAATTTGAATTTAATATTAAATTAAGAGTGAAGAAGAAAAATTTGTTTTTTAAATGAGGCAGATTAAAATTAGTGACAGTGATTGATAAAAGCAACGACCAGTGTCGGATTACTGATAATGAGATTTATTAGGATCTATCAATTCATTAATAACGCCTTTGGTCGTTGTTTGGTTTGACATGAATTTATTGCGATTACACTCAATCCTCGCTAAAATTCCAAAGAAAAATCGTGGCAAGAATCTTTCGAGATGGTGGTGTAGTGAGTAGGTTGAAGGCTTTTATGTGAGCAAATGCAGTGGGGCTAAGTTCAGGAAATGACAAAATCAGAAGAGGAAAACAAGATATAAGAAAAAGCAGGATACATTAAATTTTGTTGTTTTAAATTGTACAATAGCAGGGCCATAAAATCAAGATAAAACAGGACATGGTTAGATCACAAGTAATTTGCAATAGAAACCTTTACATTAGTTCATATTAGCAAAAGCTGGAAGGATTAAAAATATTCAACCTAGATTAACTAAAATATATTTAGTATTTCAGAATGACTAGTGCTAACACCGTCCATTATTTATATGTAAGAAGATAAAAAACGCTTAGAATAAAATTGATGCATCAACAGTGTTTTTTCATAAACTAGTGAGAAAATTGCAGCATACGAATAGATAAATAATAAGACGCTTACGTGAAAATAAAAGCTACATTAAAATTAATTGTAAATCATGTTTCCATTCTTTTAGCACTACAAAAATATTTCATGCAATGCTCGTAGATACTAAGTATTTAGAGAAAACAACTTATGGAATTTTGTCAACCCAATCAAATGCTATAGTAAAAAAATTCGTTGTTAATTTACAAGAATTCATTGAATCATAACCGGCTATTTAATTCTCATATAAAAAATAATAGTGAAACAATTTTTTTGTGCAAAAACGCTCAGAAAAAGACATTTACCACTCTAATTATGTCTTTTTATACCACAACGAAATTAATTTAAAGTTTATTGAGAGACACTCATATTTTTAGCTGGCACTCAATTAAACATGGTTTGGGGGTTGTTTTCAAAAACCATCTAAACATTTATGAAATTGCGATGATCTTTTATGTGAACCTTGTGAGAAAAAATAAATTTATTTTGGCTTTCATAAATTAAAACCAATATCTTTCCACAAATTTCACATCTCTCTTAAATAAAGAACGTCTTAAGAAGACTAGTTTTCATGTGCATGGATATAAGTCATGGCACTTGCTTCAAGATTAGCTTTTGTATAACCTGCAAATAATTTTAAAATAATTTTTGGGAACAAAATTTGAATCACCCACGTTCAACATTTTCTAGGACTGCGCTTGCTTTCAATGACTTTTGAAGGCATTATATTCAACAACCTGACTTGTTCATACAGTAAACATTTTATAATACATTCATTTTTGAATTAAATTTATTCATTTTCTGTTTACCGTAGTGTTATAAATATNTTTTGGGAACAAAATTTGAATCACCCACGTTCAACATTTTCTAGGACTGCGCCTGTATTCAATGACTTTTTAAGGCATTTTATTCAACAACATGACTTGTTCATACAGTAAACATTTTATAATACATTCATTTTTCAATTAAATTTAATCATTTTCTGTTTACCGTACTTTTGAATATGTATCAGGTATTTGTAATGGTCAGGAATTATACTGCTAGTGAATTGCACACATTACCTTAGTGAAAATAAAGGTGATCCAAAAACATCAATAGTGTTATAAATATTAAGACAAACTGCAAGTGTTAACAATTATATTCCAATTGATTATTTATGAAATTGTGGAAAAATTAAATTTGCTCGTAATGATAAAGGGCTATTTAATATTAAAATCTCACATACAAAATCATATTGAAACAAAATATTCTATATGGTCAGAAAAGACTTAACAATTACATTCTATTGGTTAGTATTAAACTAAATTGTGTATTCAGTGAAGAATAAACGTCTATTTGTTCAAATGGCCATTCATTGCTTTTATCCTACAAAGACGGAGGGGCTAATATCGCAAACTTATTAATGAATGAATATTTCTGAAATGTTATGACTTTTCCTAGAATTGAGTCGGAAAAATTTTCAGTAAAAAATTTGTGAAATCTTTGCATAGATTTCACAGCAAATTTTCCCTAAGCAACATCCTATGTGCATCAAAATAATTGGTCTTATAGTTTCAAGTCATCAAATGGCATCTTTAGGCTGAGAACAACTGCTTTCGACGAAACTGGCACCTGGTACAATATTTTCAAAATTCCTGTATAGTGTATGTATAGTGTCCATAAAGTCCTTAGACAATTTAAAAATGCAAAAAGAATTATTTTGATAGCACTCCTTAAATTTTTTAATAAATTTATAAAATTGTCTAAAAATATATAAAAACTTGACAATTTATTTGATTTTATTTTAACATTTCAGAAATTTACAACTTCAGTTGTAATATTAATGAATCATTAAAATTGTCTAAGGATAGTATAGACAAGCTGTATATATATATATATATATATAT
>CABFPE010000409.1:62717-73773 GCA_900660155.1 Hofstenia miamia | reverse complement strand
TATATATATATATATATATGTTAATTTAAGCGCTATGATATGGTGTACTTAGCTTAAACGAGACCTTAGTGTAAATTGAAACTTTTTAGTATAAGTATTTCAAGATTTGGTATTTTCTTTATTGATGGGATAATTGAGGTCATACTTATAAATACAGATATTTTCAAAAATTACATACCAATTCCATGTTTCTTGAAAAAATATCAACTTATATTTTCCAAGAAATTCCGTTGTAAAATTTTTAAAAAATAGTCATTATTTATTAGTATTGACCACAATAATGCATGGATATATATATATATATATATATATGGTTTGCACAGGAATGCTTGAGACATACCCTTCACTTATGCATTTTTCTAATAGAAATTGGTCTCTAACTGGTCGTAGAGAAATCGCATACATATGACTATCTTTTAGATTTGTAAGAATAAACTATTCGTACAGTTATCGTAGAAACAATCCACATACTTTCAGGCAGCTATCATAGAAAAATCTACTGATGTTTCAATGAGTAATTTCATTGATTACTTGATTCAAAAGAGAAAGCAAACAAAAATATTTTTTGGAGATACTACACATTGCAGATTATAATGCCAATCAATTATTTGAAATTTATGAAAATGCAAGAGATGACATTGTAAGCAGAGCAACAGCCTTTCGGATTTTCAATGATGCTGCAGAAAGATAACTGTCGCAAAATGGAAAAATATTGAAACAAAAGTGAGAATTAATTTTCGTTATCTTTTGAGTGACTTAGAATTTGTTAAATGCTTTTTAGATCACTACATATTTTATCAGAATATAAAAATCATGGAAGAGAGGCATTAACTAGCCGAGCATCTTGCTTAATTAACTGTGTATATATAACCAGGTCTATGTTTTATATTGAAGTTATGGTGGAGTAGTTGAAAAGCTACAATTTGCTATACCACTGGAACGAACCCTTACAAAAAACATCCCCAACAACTATTATTTATTCAATTGTACGAAAAGTCTAAATTTCTTTATACTAGAAAGGAAATTGTTGGGCCTCCCCTCTTAGAAGCATTGTTTCCCTTTGTTATTGCCAAGAAGTATACACAAGAACTGTCGTTGGCTCACAATGCTTCGACACGGAAACATTCAAAAGAGAAAATAGCATAGAAGGATTACAAAAAAGTTCCATATTCTGGAAGTCGATTATATGCAGGCAAAATATTGAACACACATTAGAAAATTGAACAGATATGGTGGAATATTATGAAGCAATTGAACAATTTATTCAACCAGTTTTTGGAAATGGAGAATAGTTGGAAAGTGTTTATAGGTAGAAGAATAAATTGGAGATTGTGTTAATTGAATGAGTTGAATTCTATAAATAACATTCTTATAAAACAAGATCTTCGTCTTTAAGGGAAGGCTTCTGCTAATATATTCAGCGAATGTATAAAACGAGGCGAAAACTCCCTGGTGATTAGAATTAGTATTTGATATCAAGCGCTATGCATTAATGAATTGCCGGTTGAAATGTATAAAAGATAAAAAGGAATCAAGTAATATATTCAATGCTCCAAATCAATTTCAAGCGTTAGCCTCAAATGCAAACAATTTTCCTAATAATTCATAACCAAGTATATATATATATATATATTGCTTACAAATAAAATTGTGTTCAGCCTCAAACATTGGGGAACAAGGCAACTAGGATTAAAGAACACCTTAAAGGCCATTTAAAATCTGAAATTTATTGCCATTTCCATCAACAAAAGAAAGAAACTTTTAATATTATAACTAAGACCAACTACACCTAAAGCGCGGAAGCAATTATTAGAAAAGAATGCAAAATTTGAACAAATTACATCCATTTTAACACCATATTTAATTTCCCTCAATTTTATCACAGTGAAGCTATGACTACGTAGCAAAACATGTTTCATTTTAAAGAATCTATTTTATATGGAATATGTTGAGCTTTAGCAAATTATCATTTAATTTTATATATATATATATATATATATATATATATATATATGACAATTGTGTATGCCTTCGGATATCAATACACAAATATATGCAAAATGTGAAACAAAAGCTATTTCCTAAATTCTTCTATGGATCTCTAAATTTTTAGTTAACTAAGGTACAAAATGATTCCTTCCACAGTTGGCTTGATACAATTTGTCGTACTAAGTTAAATTCTTATCAATGAAAAATTATGAAATCACTATGGTTCGATTATAATTTGGACTTGGCCTCAATTTGCAAAATCCTACACAGACGAATTTTTAGCCCTACCAACAACGAGCTAATTCTTCTTACATTATGGATACCTAGGGTTTGTTGTGCATTGTTGCTAAATTATTAAAGAGCCATGACAAATATAATGCAACATCCACAACGGAAGCAAAACATAATTTATCATACGATTAAATATCCTGGTGCTAGGCCCATATATTTTAGGATCTTACCCTGGAAGTTTTTGGCCAAGCAATAAGTGTAAAAATAGTATTGGAAATGATCGAAAAATTTGTAATCGCAAATAATTCCGGCAAAAAAAATAAACACCTAAAAACTAAATTCTTAAAAACATAGAAACAAATGTGCTTTAAGATTTGCTCGGTTTTGACTAGTATCTGTAATAATGCCTTGTTTGGTAATTTATCAAATTAAAACTTAACGAATTTCGACGCTCTGTACAGCTCAGAAAAAAGCTTAATGAAACTAAATTACCAATTTGCGAATTATAATAGCGAAAAAAAATTTCAGGCATTTAACCACTTTTCAACTTATTTTTCGGGTTTTGTTCAGAACAAAAAGAAAGGGGGTACAGTATATTCTTGGTAAAGAATCAATATATTCATACAGCCTACTCATTGAGGGTCAGAGCAATCCGGTTGGCAAAAAAATACTTCTAAAACCGCATGCATAAAAACGAGGAGGCCTTCGAAACTTAGCACCCATTTCCATAGTACCGAGCATTGAATATACAAGTATGTTGTTAGCAAAATCAGACCTGTTAATGTCATGTTGCAGTTACTCCACATACAGCGAAAGCTGTTTAAATGCCTGGACAAGCCAACTTAAAAAATTGTGAAATTGAAAGCAATTAGAGGAAAATTAAAAATCAAAATAATCAGTGAATGACGCAAGTTTGTTTTGACTAATGTGACGCAATTCAAAAATCGATGTTTAAAAATACATATTCAATTTATCGTCTGCCAAAGGGCATTTTTTACGAGGATCAATTTATAATTTTCAATGGAAAAAGTCACCGGTGACAGTTGTAGAAGAAATTTTTTAATTAAAGCATATGTATTAATCAAAACTTACAGATTTAAGACAGTAGCTAAGAATTCCATATAACCGAACAAGGACTCCTTCTATCGAATTATAAAATTTCATTTTGGCCCACACGAGAAAAAGAGCAGAAAGCATCAAAAGCGGTAAAAATATTTGAGAAAACCGACAAAATATTTTAATCGGTAATACTTTTAAAAAAATATATCAAAAAATAGATATTCATGTTGAGGATGATTTCACATTTACCAGAGAATGAATTTAATACCATTGTAGTACAAATTGGAAACAAATTTTTAAACAACAATATTGGAGCAACATTGTGAAAAAATGATAAAAATCGAATTTCTGTTAATCTGTAATACGGTTCTTACATTGAGCTGAAAATTTTTTTATAACGTTTCTAAATATTTACTTACTAAAATGAATTGTGAGAGTTCCTAGAATAATTACTTTGTCGTTAGTAATCATTTTGATGGAGGATTAAGTGAGGACACATTAGTAGGCATGTATAGTACACTTGCTTTTAAAATATTGAAGGAGTTGGACCTTGTGCGATATTTCTCTTTTAATTACATTGAGGGCAAATTATTTCTAACTTTAGTATCAGAGAAAACAAAGTTCTCATTTATACATATTGTCGCCATAACAACACCAACTCAAATAAACCAAAGGTCGAAATTTAATTTCATAAAGATAAAGAAAATGTTTTTGAATTGAAGAGCAAAGCAAAATAATAAAGTTGATGCATAAAAAATAAACGTCTGTCTAAAATCACTCAATGTTTGGAACCAGAAAATTCTTCATAAAAAATTATTACATTTAAAAGCGAATCAAATGGATTCATTGATAATCAATTTTTGAAACTTTAAAAATTACATATGAATCATAAAAACCGTTAGCCTTTTATCACAAATATACTACATTTTAAAATGTACAGCCATTGTGCATTATTTCTTTGGTTATAACTTAGTCAACGATTATTCATTTAAAAAAGATGAAAAAGTTGTTAACTTTCTATTTTCTAATAGGTGTACCTTGTTTTGCCCGAATTTCGATTATAATCATTAAAGCATCGAATCAGCGAAAATAAATAATGGACAAATTATTGATATTCTAAGAAAAACAAGATTTAATTATTTATGTGTTTATTAAAAAGTTCGAATTTTAAATGACATTTAAAAGTTGGAAAGTGAATTTGTAATTTGGTTTGGCTTAAACCTAAGACGACGCTTATGGTTAAAAATGTGTATTTGTGATATTTCATATTTTTGTCAAATGACTACAACTACTTATAATACCAAAAACTTTAACATCCACAAATTTATAGTATAGTTTCATTGAAAAACTATTTCATGTTTAATTTATTAAAGATAAAAAACACTTACTCGCAAAGAACGACGATTGGACTCGATTTCCCTTTGTAAGACTTGTTAACTTTTCTAAATAAACGATTATTACAAGTTTATCGCGACCTTATAACAATCTAATCGAAATTTGTTTCGTTTTGAAAACTAACCATAAAAATAATATTTATAAGATTAGCCCTAAAAATAATTAACAAGGAAGGCTCTAAATTTTAGTACTGTATTTTTATGTTATGTTTTGACAAACTTAATTTCACAACAAATAAAATCCAACACCCACACCGTAATATATTTTTAACAAGGGGGGCTGGGCCTCCAATCAAGTTTAACAAGGTGGGCTGAGCCTCCTGAGCACCCCTCGAGTACACTTCTGATTATTCTCCTAAATGTTTAAAATGTTGCCTTCTAGGAATTTATAGTAATATTTAACTCTTGCGTCGGGACCTATTGACAATTAAAAGAGAAATAATATTTGATAGGTCAGATAAGTTAGATGTTAATTTATTACAATTATTCCAAGCAAATGTCTTTTATTTGTATAGATATAGCAGACTTTTGAGCTGATATAGAGTTGTAAATTAGAGAATCAAACACATTGACATTAGATCAAGCTTGGGTCAGAGATGAACATGAACGGGTCGGGCCGTGGAATTACAAAAATGGGCCGAAATTGAAAACCTGACGATGTAGCAACAGTGCACACAAATTAAACCAAATGCAGTGAATGCTATATAGATTATAAGCCATGTGTGGAAAATAAATCAAATTTTAAACATATAATTTAAGTCTTTCAATTTCACTTTGGTCTTTTCAAACCGATAAATTAAAGAAATTTTTGGCATGGATTTTAAAATGGCCTAATATGGCCCGAATTGGAATTAATTGCAAAAGTTGAAATATCGATTTTTTTATTCAAATAAAAAAAACGTGACAAATGGAACGAATATGACGTATTCTAAACAAAAATATATTTGTTAACAATACACATAAAAGACTTTAAATCGGGTTGAATGAGATGTTCACATATGAAACAAGCCTTACATGTTAGAAATTACTACGATGACAACTCCAGGAATATAATATTTCAATATACAATAAGATTAGAGTTTGCCATTGTCCGAGTAGGGCCTGGGCAGAAGTATTCGAAAAGATGGGCCGAAAAAATGCGCCGATATTTAAAAAATATCATTACGCAATAGTGCAAATAAGTCAAAGCAAATACATTGAATTCTATATAATAAGGAATGTGTTTAAAAATAAAATTTACATTTTGAAGTTCTACATTAATATCATATACTTTTCTAAATTTCAATTTAGAATATTCAATGGCAGGATGTAGATTTTATTAGAAGTACCTATCATATCAAATTTTTCTGTAGCAAACCAAAAAATTAGAGTAAATTTTTTCATAAGTATTATAAAAATGGGCCGGATTGGCATTAATTTAGAGCGGCGGGGTTAAAGTTTCTTGGTGTAAATATTGAGCCCATATCCATCTTTGAATGAGATGGATTAAGATACGAGCCAAACAAAAATCTTCAGTTCGTATCGGGTTTAGCCGGGTCATTAAATAACGTTAACATTAATACCTGATTACATGTATAGTATATAAATTTTAAATCTACATGTGCTATATGTAACAGTTTCGTCGCATGATAACTAATGCTATACTGAATGTATGGCTCTATGAAAATTTATTTTACTACTCTAGCAAGTTGTGTGAAATCATATATTTTTGTTTCCTTTGGTGACATTGTTGCCATTTTGAAACCTAATCTCCATTGAGATTATTCTAAGCTGCCTTGAACACTCGCTTGCGCTTCCATAAAACACAATTTTTCAGATTATAACCTGTTCGGTCAAAATTTTGTCATGGTAAGAGAGCTCGATATGTGGTTGGAGTTTCAAAAATGATCAGGGACCGATCTCTTCAAATATTCGTTTTCTTATTATGTTCTACAATGTTATTAAATCCATTTTGTTATTTAAAGTTTTTGAATTGGTCTATCAAATATTATTTTAAAATGAGTATTCCTTCTACGGGCTCTTATGAGCAAGTCGGGTCCAGTCGCATCAAATTTAGGAAGACTAGTTGGGTCTATATATCATTCGGGTCGGGTCCAGGCGTGGTCCCTAGGATATACTATTAACATCTTTGAGAAAAAAACTGAAAACCTAGTGAGAATATCATATGTGTGTCTTAATGTCAGTCAACAGTGACTTCATCAAAGATGGCTCACTGCGACACAGTGCGGTCTAATCAAATTTTGGGTTAGTACAGTATGGATAACATTCTTAAGCAAAATCAAATGGTATCTCAATTTGAACAAATATTAAGATAGTCACATAACATTTTCAATATAGATTGGGATACAATTGCTTTTTGACTAGGTCTTGATATAATAACTGCATTAAATAACTACGCTAATCTTACTTATGAACGTAAAAACGCACCAAAATTAAAAATAAAGCTCCCAATTGCCTTAAATTTCAAAACAAATCCAATAGTTTCCCCTATTTTAATATTAAAAAAATTCCAACAACTTTGTATACAAATAAAAAAACAATCATTTGGATTTAAATATTATAAATCATTAACTGCACAGAAATTGATTTGCACAATAAAGTTACATAAACGGTTACAATTAATCTTATTATGGACGGTCTTTAGCTTAATGCCTCAGTCTAGTCATATTTTGAAAATAGGAAAATAAATAAAAAAGTAATAGCTCAGAAGACAATGCAACTACGCACAGCAAAAGAATCAAAATTAAGCTAACAAGATTTTTCAGTATTTGCCAAGTTTATAAATTTTATGATAGGAATGAATTACGCCACCTTGTGGTAACAGAAAGCACTACTTACAATAAGGAATTGTAGCCGCTGAAACGTTTTTAACTAAAAAATATTTTTCGGAAAACCGTTGAAAAATTACTATTATCTAGCTAATACATGAACAAGAGCGCAATTTAAAATGAATTCCTTAAAGAATTTGCCTCAACCCTGGCAACGTTATATAAAACCCAAAAACACTAGAAAAGCAAATTTTACTAAAATCAGTTACAAAAACGAATTTGTAAACCTACTTAAAAATACAAAGTAGTTATTTCCAATTAATCAATTTTACATGAAAGTTTTTTTTCATTATGACGCTTAAAAAGTTTTGTTCGATTTTTAAATTTGAATTTTATAACATTTAAAAAGTGGAAATTCAAACGCAAAAATTTTTCCCTTTTGATGGAAATTATTTTTGGTTAGCAAAATTGAAATAAATACTAAATCTGCGATAATTTTGATTCAACATAATTAACCTTTCGTAAAACGCAATTTTATGATATATAAAAAAATACAAGCAAAATGAATAACTTAGTGTATGAATTAGAAAATAAAGGTTCTTTCGATTAGATTGAGTAATAAAATGAACTTACCGCAAACGCAGAGAGTCATAAACGCGTTAGAAACACTTTTGCGACTATGCAACACACAAATATGTCACAAGAGCCACAAAAGTGGTTGCAAAACGCGTTTGAGAGAGAAGATGTTTGTGGACACGCACATGCAAGCGGTCAGGCATTTGAAGCAAGTTTAATTGTACCGGAGCGATAGGAAAAATGTATTATCTCCCGTTTGTAAATTAGTCAAAGCGGAGCAAGACGATAGGGAAATGTTTTTAGGCACAACGGACTTTAAAGAACAGCCAGAGACAGAAAATCTCTGAGTCAACAAAGAAGGAAAACAATCGCCATTTAAAAACCAATCTATCTAGAGGCGCAACAATATGTTGATTTCCAAAAAACCTTACAGCCAATCGCAGCACTTGAGACAATGGAGAGTGGGAAACGAGAGGATAAACGCGGCGCTCGCGACTAATAATTAGCCAAGCAGTACATGTAATGCAGCCCAGCAGAATGCATTGACATACTTCAATGGGATGTCATAGAGATAATTAGACCATTTAGGAATATATTACAAGTGTCATTAATAGACAAGTTCAAATTTCGTTAATTCGCGCCTGTGATCTAGGAAGAAAGGCATATTATTAAATAGTTCCTCTCAACAAAATACAAAATCGCTCTTAATGTCAACGGTTAACATCAAAGCGTTAAAAAATTTAATGTATCGTATACTTCAATAACAAAATGTGCAACTCAATAGCAAACAAAATTGTAGCATACTAAAAAACTGCAGCTAGTTGAAACCTCGCTGATTTTCATGGTGACAAGAACGCAATGCATAATGTACATTTTTTAATAATTTTTTGGAAAATTATATAACAATGTATTCAAGGACACTTGCAAAACGAATTTCCATAAAAATTGAATCCATGGTAAAGATCTCCTCAAAGAAATATATAACCAGAGATACAGGCTCAATTACATTGTAATGAAGGTTGAGGTACAGAAAGAGCTCAATATTATTAATCTGGGTTGAGATCAAGGTCGAGGTCGAATTAAGCACAACTTGATTCTAATTTAATCATTCATTCTTTATTCGAATAAAACATGCAATGCCTACATTCAATGTTTATTGATTTTCAGTTTTGAAATATTTAGCAAGAATCTGATTCTCAGGAAATATTGCAGTCAAGCAAACATAAGTAAATAGTAAAACTATTCAGCAGTGATTTAAATAAAATGAAGTAAATAAATGTTCAATAACTGCTTTATGTTGCCAACGAAATATATTAAGGTCAAGTTATGGTACTTGATTTTAAAAAAGCGTATTGTGTCATGTAAATGCTTATTATTTAATGGGTCTTTAAAAATATATTATCAAAATATTCAAAGTCTTGTATTAGAAACTAACCCTCTCCAATTAATCGGTGTTCTAGTTGGACTTAGTAATGACAGTATTTGTATAGGTTAGCAACAATTAAAAAATATTCCTGAACAGTCTTAATCTCTACCGATACAACTTAGAATTTCGGTGGTTATTTCGTTTATGTGTACTGTGGCTGAGTTAGTCTGGTGTTTCAAACACAAATTTTCAATTACTAGTAATTCATTACAGATTCAAATAAACAAATTTGGTCTTTCTTTCCTATAGGATGGAAACGGAGTTTATTAAGGATCACATTAACAAAAGGAAAGATCATGTATATGAGGAAGTTCACAATACTAGTAGTCTACAATTCAAATACATTCGGCAGCGTAACGTAGGGTTTAATTTACACATAAAATGCATCAGTCTTAAAATAAAGCGTTTCTCGATTAAATAATGGAAAATGGTAAATATCTACTTAGGAATGAATTATAGCAGAGATGCATGTGAAGTATAGCAAAGGTAAAGCAAAGGAATTAAAAATTCAAGGTGAAGGCGTTAAAGTTAAAGAGATTGCATAAATGACAACATCAAGGAAAGCGGTTGAGAAAGATTGAGCAGAAAATGTAAAAATTGTATAAATTGCAAACATAGAGGGAGGTAAAACAACAGGCTTGCTAATGGGACGGATAAATTTGCATGGGAACCCCACTTAGGTTAGGTAAAACGCGAAATAAGAAAACAACTTAGTTATTTTAATCCTAAAATACCGAAGTTAATCAGTATATGAAATTTAAATCATCAGTAAGAAATATACACATAAACAAAAAAATTAATTCTATACAAACTATTCAATGATGTTAGATTATTAATAAGATGCTTTCACACAAAATATTTAAAACAGATCAAACATAACGAAACAGTGATTTCTCATGTGACACAGTTTAGACATATACTTCTGACATAAATAATGTGTTTATAATTTCGCAATAGAGAAACACATTAAAATGTTGTTGAACATTTAATTGGAGTAGATGAAACGACAGTGTAGATGTTATTATAGTAACAGTGGCATTGCTAGTTTATATATATACATATATAGCTCATATGCAGCCTTGCAAAACTATTTGTATTTTGGCGATTTTTGCGAGCTGTTCATTTTTCCGAAAAGAAGCATATTTAATGGTGTTAATCAATTCAATTAGTATTTAGTGCATTAGTTCATTAATGGGAACAGGCGAAGGCCATCGTGCAATTATGGGAACCTCATCCAAAGCAGATGGGTAGGAATGAGAAAGATAATCTGTCCCGATAGCAAACCAGTAAAAGCCTTACAAACAGTGAGAACAAAATTCAACCTACCGTCTAAGTTCCAAAAGTGCACGTGCAGTTTCTGGCACAGTATCGGTCTTCCAGGTAAGAAAGTTGAAATGGGTGATAGTCCGTGTTTCGTTGGTGGAAAGATTTTTTGTGTAAAAGCTACGAACGAGAAAATCATCACACCAAATATGTTCTGAAACCAGATGTACCTAAGCAAAACACATCTGTTATTAACAATGCAAATATTGCAAAATATTATGGGAAATATGTCACGACAAATTCTACATCAAATTCTAAAATTTAAACAGACTTTTAAAAAACCACGATAA
>CABFPE010000409.1:21181-49056 GCA_900660155.1 Hofstenia miamia | reverse complement strand
ATTATAAACTTCCTCAGTATTCCGAACAAGTGGCTTATTCTTAAAACCTACGTACAGCCAGTAATCCTCTACGGTAGTGAAATCTGGGTGTCTGGCTTGAATGCAACTCAGAGGAAAAGCCTTTAAAGACCACTAAAATTATTTGCTCGGAAATCGGGATTAAATCAATTGGAGGTAATATATCAAATTAATTCGGCTTTTATAGATCAGTTTACTAAGACGGTTACTCGTGTCGCTGAGGATCGAACGCATCCTTCAAATGTGAAGCTACTTTCAAAAAGTACAACCTATCGAACTCTTGGTCATGGGCGATTACCTTATTCCCGAACGGAATTTGGTCGCAAATCTTTTATTGTTGCTGGTTCTCGTCTGTTGGTCCAGCGACAGCCACCATAATGTTGGTAGATTTTTGAAAATATTAGCGAGCGCAGTTATAGTAGTTTTTCCATTTTAGTGGCCCTTGCCACTACACGAAATAAAACGTTACATACTTACTTGCTTACTTTAATAATTTTTCATTGTATCCTTCTACATTATATTCAAAACAAACATTAATATTCTGATTTTTATAGTATACATGTATGTTATACAACTTATACCATCTTCTGTGAAAATAATATAAGTACACAAGTACACGCATTTTGCATACACTGTATGTGAAATAAGACAATTTGTTGCATTGGCAATTGGGAAAATTTGTCAGTGAAAATTTTAACCCTCACCATATTATGTCACTATTGCCGAACTTTATTGTAGTTAAAAAAATACAACCTACTAATATCTGCGCTGTTATCATGTACAAGTACAAGGCTTACCGATTTTAGTATCACAAAGATATTACAAAGTTTTGCATATGCCGAAATGGATCTATAAATTGATGTAATTGTCTTAAAGTATGCCACAAAGCCCTGAAAAATGCTATTTGGCTTAATAGAACCATTGAAATTACTGATTCAAAGGAGCGGTGTTTGAAGATGTATTTGATAAAAACAATTGAATTGACTTTGGATACCCCATGTATCTTTAATTTCTTTTTCCTCATGTGAGAATGAATGTGATCCTCAGAGAATTCAGAAATACATTTATTCCTAATGGCTTCGATACATAATCAGAAATTTAGAGAATCCTCAGATTTTATTATTAATAATTAATCGTTGATTTTTAGTCTCTATTTCTGTTAACATGATCAGTGAAAAGTTGTTAATCATTATTTTCATTTAAATCTGCACGATTTTTGAACAAAAATTTAGAGTGTCTACTGTAATTCATCTATGCATACTAGGATTTAAAAGTTTTTTGTTCAGGAAATACAATCGAATTTAGGATAATTATTATTAAAGTTCAATTTGCATGCATGGCATTGAATAGAGTAGCTTAACATATTTGAATTTTTGTTTGAATAGAAACAGCAGTAGATGTATGATTTCTGTCGATGAGTCGGTTAAATTTAAAGAACGAAATTGCATTGAAATGTTAGGGTTTATTTGTGTCAGATACAAAGAGCAAATTAATAGAGTCTGAGAGATGTAATTGAAAACTGATGAACAATTTCCAAAAGCCTACGTAGCTTATTACTTCCCTTGTTGATTTAATTAAATCAATTGGTCGACAAGGGAATTTAACTAATTTCTTTAACGCTGGGTGTCTTACACTACTTTCCATATGCATATTGCTCGACAAAAGACAAAATCAAATTGTCAAACGAATGACACAACTAAACGTTTTCAACCACATCGAAAAAATGAATTAGATGACACAATATACAAATTAAATCTAGAAATTTACCTTAACAGTAATCTGTAAATTAAAAATTGAGTACTATCTATGTAACAACATAGAGTAGTTAAAATCGCAATACAAAGAACTATTTGAATTGCACTAACACTAATAAATAATATTGATAACTTACTATTGGAGAAGCATTGATATATTCAGAATATGCTGGATTTCTAAGCCTTATCCTATTACAGTCGAAAGGAAGACCGCGATTTTCGTACCGATTTTTATCTGCATTTTGTTTTGCAACGTCAATTGAGGTATCAACATCAGGCGTATACTTAAGTAACTCTTCCCATTCCTCATCGAGTTTTTCCCGGTTGTAGAGATGTTCTTCCATATACGTCTAAATGCAAAATTAGAAAATTATTATTGGATAAAATTCTCTTTTAAAAAACTAAAATTGAAATTAGTCAATTCTGAATAAATTATGGAATATACCCTATGAACTAGCATTTGAGTTACGATAAAATGCAAATAGTGATTTCAGAATAAACTTAGCAATAGAACAAATAAATAAACTATCTTCGTATTGCAACTTACTACTAGCTTTATTGAACTTTTTTACCAAATCAATTCTAGAGTTCTTAAAGAATATATATATATAGAAAATTTCAAGGTGAGTGTCTGAAGATAAAATCAATTCAACATATGTCTAAGTGATAGTCTATGGCAATAGTACCTATTCTATTCGGCAGTTTCTTAAAGTCTGCGATTTATTGAAAAAATATTTAAATGCTTCAAAGCTCATGAACTAATAAAGATATCCAAAATCTAAAAACACCGATAAATAGTGAAGTCTCCTTCACGTAGCCTTTGAATTTAGCTTGGTTCATCTATGGTTTATAATATGGCCCAATAGCAAAAATCTCTAATTTTGCTTATCTTACAAATTAATGAGGCTTAAGCAGTCTGTCTAATGAAAGAGTAATAGTTGACATTAATTATTACCGTCATAGTTTTCAGACTGATATAGGCCGCGTTTTTTTGCTGGGTTAAAATATTTGAAAATTTCTGGGTTTGGATATAACGACCATTTCATTTCATAAATGAAAATATCTAACTAATGGCTTTCAGGTATCAAAGCAAAGTGAAAGTTTATTAGTTTGCGTCAGTCAAACTCACATTCAGTGAACTTTGGTTTAATATCTCAATCCTCCCCAGCTCAAAGCAAAGGTTGTTATGGTAGTCGATAAGAAGTTTGGGGTAACTTATGTTCTATCTTTTTAGGTCATCTCTTACATTTTCAATTTTGAGTATGCACAAAATTAAATTTTGGGTTTGGGTGAAAACCATGTTTGATTAAACTGCAATTGCAGCTGGGTTTAGACCAATTGGACGTTTGTTGGATCTTGTTCCGATATTTGGACAGAGTTTCATATCTGATGGGCTTAGACTGCTTGATTAGTTATGGAACGAGGGAAATACTGTGAATCAATTATATATATATATATATATATATATACTTTATTTTTTAATCGCTCTGAATTCTTGCTGATGAAGACTAATAATATAGCCAAAAGTACTACAAATATATAATTCGTCAACGTGTTCGTTTTTATGCATACATACATGTAGGATTATATATATATATATATATATATATATATATATATATATATATATATCTACCGTGCATCTCATAATTATCAACAATTTATAAACGCAAAAAAATGCGCAGCTAATGAAAATATAATTATTGTTTATTGGCTGAAATATAAATGGGGATTTACATATACTATATCATTATTCCAGATTTTTTATTTTTTCTAGCATGGCTGTAACACTAAAAATTGAGATAATATAATACTATTATAAATCTTCCAATTCGGCTTCAGCAGCTATTCGCCTTTACAACAAACGTCATAATCTCCATAAAAATATATTTGATGCTTCAACGGTTATAAGAATTGTCAGAAAGTTCGAGCAAACTGGCTGTATAGCTCATCAACAGAAAGGTGCTGGAAGGCCAGACCTCTCTAGCGAACGTGAGGTCGATGTTGAAATGGCTCTTCAATGATCATCTTAAAGCAACTCTTTGCAACTCTCTCCATGTTCTGCTATCAGTCGTTTAACTAATATTCCAAGTGCATCAGTTCATCGCATTTTACGCAGAAAATTAAAAAAAATACCCATACCGATTGCACTTAAAATAGGAACTGATACCTAATGGTTTTCACAAAAGGTTGGATTTTGCAAACTGGTTTCTTGATGAAATTCTGGAGTCAATAGATCATGTGCTGTGTTCAGACGAGTGTTGCATGGACTTACAGGGTGGCGTCAACACACACAATGATATCATATGGGATAATAGTAAGTCTACACACGTCATCTCAAAGCCACTTCATCCAGCAAAGGTTTGCGTTTGGATTGGCTTTTACCTCCTCATTTATGCTTGATCCAATCATTTTCGATGAAGGCACAATTAATAGCGAAAGTTATCACTCAATGTTGAAAGATATTATTATCCCAAATTTAAAGCGACGCCGAAAATGCTCCAATACAATTTTTATGCAAGATGGAGCAGCTTTAAATGTTAAACAATTGCTTCTCCAAACATTCACAGAAGAGCGGGTCATTAGTCGCAATTTTCCCCATGATTGGCCGCCAAGCTCACCAGAAATAAACCCATGTGACTATTATTTCTGGAGCCACCTAAAGCAAAAGGTTTATGCTGGTCAAATGCCTTCGACGGTTGATGAACTGAAATATCGAATAACTGTTTCAGCGAAGGAGATTGAAAACAGTGGCTGTTTGAGGTTTGCGGTTCATCATCTCATTATCATTGATTATCACTGCTCATTCAAAGTGAAGGCCATCACATTGAACAACTTTTATAACCAAACCCCCATTTATATTCATTAACTTACTCTTTGTTTATTTGAGTTTAATCAAATTGTATTGAATATATTGTGTTTTTAAAATTGTTGATAATTATGAGATGCACGGTATATATATATAGGATTACAAAAACTATTTTAAAATTCGTTTATTTGTGAAAATATCTTTGTAATAGTATCACTTCAGATGTTTTTTGACAAATTTGTCTATTAACTTTTTGTTAATGACAGAAGAAAGCTGATATAAACAGAAACTTATACAAGTTATTCATTTTTTAATGTCATGGATATGCACTGGCTGCTTTGGTCCTAAAATATGGGGTTATGTTTAACTCTGAAAGTGCAAATGTGTTAACGATAATAATGTTTTACAATATTGAAAGGGAACTGAGCTTAAATAATCCGAAAAGGGACTGCAACACTCCTACTCCCCACTTCTTCGCCATAATGTCAATTTATCTTTTGTGTGGTCACTTCAATAATTTCCGCAGATCTCAGACTTCTATCAGTAACAAACTACGCAATCACCAAAATTTGAATGTGTAAAATGATAATTGAACTGTAAAATCTGTTTTATTTCATAACTTTACTTTGTCAATATTTTTAACGAACACCGATGGAAATATTCATAAACGTTGAAACAATATGAATTCTTGAAAGTAGGCAGAATTATATCTGAAAACAACTGCATTTATTAAGACAAAGAAGGAAGACTTCTTCAGATTGTACAAAGTGGGACGACAAGTAATTCTATACAAATGAAAATGGTTGTTGCTTTCGGTTTTATATGCAGCCTTGTGCATAATAGATCGGATTAATAAAAAAATACAAATTTAAAACAAAAAAACGTTTATTTCTAGAGTGAAGACGTGTTTTCTCAAATCTAAAACTAAAATAATAGGAACAAAAGTTTTGCAAGAATTACCGATTTTATCTGTTTTGGTTTTAATAAAACTGAGAAATTGATATAAATTTTCGAATTTGCTACACCCATTTCGACTTTTAAGGAATTCCAATAAGTTTTCGATGATATTAAGATTAGGTGATGTTACTGACCAGGCATTTATTAACAGAATTCCAGATTTTTTCATATATTCCATGATTTCTGAACTTCGTGGCATGACGCATTGTCCTGCTGTTTTCCATTCATACTAACATACATCCTTGCAATTTTTCGCAGCCCAGCAAAACAGATAAATACAAAAACCATCAATTTTTTGGAACCTCCTAGAACTGTATTTGATAAATACTTGGGTTTGAAACGATTTTCCTGCCCAGATAGTCTTCTGACAAACTACACATGCCTTTCATCCGAAAATATTACCCTCTTGCACAAGGACAATCTTCGTTTTGTTTGTATAGGTGAAAAAGTGGTTCTAGGGCAGCTCTGAAACCATATATAGCCCATCTTTGTTTAAAATGTGGTTAATTGTTAAATCATCCACAAATATCCATCGCTTCGACGTCAAATGTGGGCAATTTGCTTGGAAACGGACCGTTGTTTTAGAAGGGCACCCTGGTTTTACTTATCGCCCAATTCGACAGGTTCTTTTATAATTGAAAATACTGATTGTTTTGATAATCGAAGAAATTTGAAATTATTTATTTATTTTTGTCGGGAATTTTTCTTCAGGAATTTTGAAACTATAATTTTTCGTAATTCGAAGGAAATAGTGCGGTGAATAACGTTAAAAGTGCTCTGTAATTTTCAGAAAGTTAAGTTTAGACCTAGATGCTAACAGGTACAACATTATGAATTTAATAATTCACACTTTCAAAGAGCCAGTAACAACGAAAGAACAACGTAATGTGAAAAACATTAGTCCGAACAATAATCCACAAAATGTTATTTAAACTTGGTGCTAATAGTGTCACGCGAACTCTGCAACAGAGTTGGAACCGGCTGTATTGATTAAAGAGGATAAGATTGGCAGCCAATTGCTAAATTTCTGACGTGTTAAAATTTTATCCCAATTGCACTATGAAGGTGTTACTTGTTGCCATTCGTGAGTCTATTAGATGATGGAAAATTTAAATTTAATGAGAAAATATTAAAACTAAAGTTTTCTGTATCCCATGAAGCAGAACGAAATTAGCATTAAATTGATTAGATTACGCGTATGAAGAAAACAGAAGTTGAAATTAGGATAGCAAAATAAATAAATTTAGACAATAAGAGTGAGAGCAAAGGCTTATTAAAACAACATATTTCCAAACCTTCCTTAATTTATATTACTCTACAAAATCCAAGTGTACAGACGTTTAACATTTCGCTTCACAATGTTCAAGATAGACTGCAGATTCTGCACTGAAATAAAATAATTGGATCATGATTTCATTCGATTGTATGCGCTGAAAAACGTCAAAAAAACTTAAGATAGACATGAGGGAGACAATGTTTTCAAATCAAAACTTGACAAAATGCTAACAAAAATGCAAGTTTTTGGACGTTTCGGGAAAAAGAAAGCTGCGAAAATTCCTAATGTACAAATGTACTTCCTGTCGTATCTTCACATCTCAGAACCGAGAGAACAAATAGTTTTAGCATAAATAATTATAAAGTAACGAAATAAACAATCAGATTAAAAAATTCACTGACAATTATCCGCAATCATTTACTATTAAGCAAAAATGATAAGAGCACTGGCATCAAGTATAAATGTTACATTTGTTAGATTGTAAGCATACATATTCGTTTACATGATATTATATCATAATGAAATGAGGCTAAACTTGTAAATTGAAAATCAATTATAATTTAATTAATTGGCTTTTTAAGAGCACGATCGCAAATCAGTTGGCGACTGTTCTATACTGTGAATCACTTCCCTTAAGTGGGTTTACGTTCAAACAGTGCCTATCGAATATTGTTAAAAATCCAAGAAACAAAATATCAATGTATCGTTTTAAAGAAATTTAGCGGTATCATCAATCCTCCACCAACTTTAAACATTCCAAAAGAACTAAATTGCCTGAATTTAGACCGAAAAAACTTTCTACGCAAATGGTAAGGCTTTCAAAACATAAAAAAAGGAAACTTCACGTATCATCAGTAAAGTAAATTCTGATAGATGTCGAATAATATTTTACAATGACGAGTTCAGAGATATTAGGGAACGAGATTTATTATACCACTGATGTTGGTCATATTTGGAAACGAAATTACAAGCAGAGGGTTATGGTTTGAATATTTTAAGTGAAAATTTCAATAAACATGTTTATTTTCACATTCTAAATTCCAATCTTAATTTTTTCATTCAACATTATTATTCTGTTGAAGATGTCTTTTACTGAGAGAATTTGACAACAGCCGCTTTTGTGTATGTCTAATTTTACTCAATGAGTATAAAAACTTAGATTATTAATTAGATTTGATTGTTGCATAAAAGATTACGTTATCTCTTTTTAGCACTGAGACATTAGCTCCAACCACACTTCTAGGATTATAGTAGGATATATTTAACTGCAATTTGTGATATCACCGACGAGGAAACGATGCAATATAAACATCTGTAGTATAAATAAAAGCACTCTAAAGTAATCCAGGATCAGCTAAGGAAGATTAGGTTAATGAAATTAAAACTATTTCAATTGAAATTGTAATTTCTGGCATCACAGAAATGCATCTTGGCAATAAGGGTTCAAGAAACATCCTCACTTCATCAGAAAATGAGTTGATTTAAAGGATTGCGATAATTATGGCGGGTTGTCCTAATTTCATTTCAATCTCATATAAAGCACAGAGAAATTCATATTGATCTTGAAGTGGGACGCTAAGAAATAGTGACAAAAATTATACGCAAAACTGGATTATTTGAATAATGAGGCATTCATTTGATTCTTATTAAATATTGTTTGGAAATTTTAATATTTCCCACAGATTGTGTTCTTGAAGAAGGCAAAAATGCTTCAAAACAAAAACATCCATTTTACCTTCATAATTCATTTGAAAGAAATCACAACATATATATTTTGAATCAATGTCAAATGCACAAACGGAAAGTTCCTTCAATAATTTCAAAAGAATGTCAAAGAAAAATTAAACACTGCTCTAAGACATAATAAAAGGCAATAAATCGGTCATAGAAATTACTGATACCCTTAATGAATATTTTCAAAGCGTATTCAATCCTGATTTAAAGTATTTGCACATGAAAATATGCCAGAGTCAGATGCCGAAGGTTTTGCTATAAAAGTTTTGAAATTCATAAAATATTTAAAAGTAGTCGGTCCCGATGGTTGTAGAAGAGAAGTTATCAATAGTGCAGGACCAATTTTTTTAAAGATTTTTTACTTGCATTTTCAGTACTCCCTTGATACATGTGCGCTGCCCAACATTTGGATAACTGCACATGTTGTACCCATATATATATATATATATATATATATATATATATATATATATAATTTTGATTGAAAAATTTTGAACTATTGCATTGCGGATGGTTTGATTTACATAATTCATCAGATATAAAATCAGGTTGCGTTTAAGATTTGTAAAACATTTGTTTATGAATTTAACCTTTGTTATGCTATGCTTGCAAATGCAGTAGCAAATTGGTTGTCACATTTATTAGTCTTGTGACACTTACGTTTCAATATTTACTAGAAAGTGATTTTTACATTTTAATTTAGGAGTTAATTGGGGAAATTCTAAACATAGAGCTATAATTTTTTGCAATTCAACCATTCACATTTTAATTGACTGGAAATGCTCAGGCAGTTCGTAAAATGACCTTCTGATTATTTTTGCATTCCGCAAAGAGCTGATGAAAATTTAGTCTTTGAATCTCTAACTTTTTGATCTCTAACAAGTGGCTAAAATTCCTATTTATAAATTTTGAAATTCTTCTTTTGCAGAGTGAATTATAGAAAACTTGGAACCGTCAAAATTCTTTGATTTCTACTCATCAGTTAAATACTCAATATATTAAAGCACATTTAAATGATATATATATATATATATATATGTATGTATAACACTTTTTAGATCAGGACCTTTCAACTATAGGCGATTATCTTTAACGTGTAGATGTTGTAAGATGCTAGAGCATAAAGAAATTAGTCATTTGAATATAGATCAATGATCTCATTACTAAAGTCGATAAAGGTCTAGCCATACACGCGCTGCCAATGGTATAGAGGATACAAAAAGAACATCAACAAGAAACAATGCAATTTTTGTATTAAATTAGAAACAAAACTTAAGATAAAAATAATCAAATATAATTTTTCACTTAAGAACTGTTTGTTCTTGAATATGTATTGCATCATTTCTTGTACATCTATATATTTATTGTATCAAAAGCCTTAAATATATAGAATGCAATGCAAAAACGTGTAAACTGATCTGCACTTTGAATTATATAAAACGTTCAAGATCGAAGAATTATTATGTAACAAAACACTGGTTGTTCTCCGAAGCGGGGAAAATGGCTAATGCCTCACAGAATAGAAATAGAATCATTTAATGGTGATCCGAACCTAGCCGGTGCATTTTAAACAAACTATAAATTTACAATATTGGAAAATTTATTTAAAGAAGAGGATGTTGTACACAAATTCGTGATGTGTGAGAAAAATATATTGAAGGATTGAATAATTAAATTATTAAAGCCCCAGAACATAAACCATCAATGCACATCCTATTTGCATTCGACTTCTTCTCATCAAAACGGGTAATGATTCTTATGCACGTATTTAACAAATATAAAAGATTCTTGTACATTTATATTCAAAGGGTTGTTACATCAATACTCTTTAAAAATTGAACATATTTTAGCTATTTCATAATGTCCAACATTGTATGATTTTCTTATTGGGGAAAGACCCTTGCACGCTAAATTCAAATTTCTTTTTAATTAAAAAGGAAAGATTTAAATTTTAGATTATTGAAGACATAAAAATTTTATCATAAGAAAAATTATATAAATTCAGACAGTTAGAAGATAATGAGCTGTAAAGTGGGACACAGTTGCTGTAAAGGCTTCTACTCTATTCTGCAATTGCATAAAACTCATAAATCATCTACAAAATAATGAAACCTACATTTCTTTAGGCATAACATAATTAAGTTAAAGCAACAAATTGGAATAAAATAATTTTAGAATAATCAGCAGCCTTTCCTGCAATGAACAACAGATTAAATCACAAAAACCCAATCGATACATTTTAGATACCATTTCAAAAACAATAAGGAAATCAGTACTAAAAAATATTTTGTAATATTCAAAGAACGCATGGCCGTTAAAAGCCGTTTTAAACAATAGTTTTAAATTTTAGATTTCTACCGTTGATAAAAAAATAATGATTTATATAAATATTCGCAATATGTAAAAATGAGATTTTTCGAATGCAGGGGCACCAAACATGCATATTTTTCAAAATGTTTCAATTTGGATGTGATTTCCGGAAATTTGGTCTGTTTTTTTCAATTATGCTGCCATTTGCGTTTATCTTAAAATTAATGTTTACACTATTATAATAATTACACATTTTAAATATCTGCTCAATATTATTATGTTAATTAAAAAAGATAACCAATTAGGTTTTGCAACAGCAACTCGCTGAAATGTAATAGAACACTGCTCAAATTAAATCAGCAAGTTTCAATTAACATTTTTGTAATCAGGAAAAGTATTCGTAACAATAAAATTTTTTAGCTATTTCAACAAAGGCTGAAATTATAATCAATGCTGAAAATGTCCGGTTAAAATTTAACTATCAAAATGAAATTTAAGGTGACTTGCAATTTTGTATATTTCTGAAACGACGTCTGTATATATATACATATATATTAGTGATGTGTGAGTATGATTACTATTCGCGGATACCAGTGTGTATAATAGTTATAGGCAAAGCTCCCAAAAGCACTGCTGCTAACAGCGCTGTTAACAGCATACAGCTGTTACAGCAAACAGGAAAAAGTGCTGTTTAAAACAGCAAAGAAAATTAACCCATATTGGCATATTATCTGTGTTGTTCACACTATCAATGTCATCAATCGCTTCAAAAGTCCATCAAAGGCACAGGAATTCATACCAGTGCTATAATCATTGATAATTGCAGCTCCAAGTAATTAACAAACCCAATTGGTAGAGGGCGATTTAACCTTATCAATAATATTTTATATTAGGATACTCATGAATAATCATTCCTTTTCGTGATTCACTTTGCAATTGTGTTATGTGATGTGCGCATTTATAAGTTATCATTTCTCACTCTGTATATTCTTCTAAAATTTTCAAAATATCTACTAAGCACCGGGGATTAAAAGTGGCAACCACAGGTTCATAAAGTCCAAAAGTCCAATAGGTCCATTTTTGCGCAATTTGGTAACAGAAGTTAATGAATTGCAAAGTTCACTAAAAGCAATCGATACAATTGCTTTGTGCAACTACATAGAATTGCACATCAAGATCTAGAAGAGATTAGTTCTGCGACTTGAAATTTAAGTCCACTGAACTACATGCTGAAACAAGCAAAATTTTGCTCCCAGTAATATCGAGAAGTACATTGTATAATATATTTACTATTTATGCAAGTGATTTGTATATTATTTACTTGTATTTGTTTTTTAATTAACTGTTTTAAGGCACTGTTTTCAGATTCAGTTTTTCGATTTTTTGCTCTATAAAGTTTTTAGGTCCAAAAACAAATTTTAAAAGTTAATTATTAGTTGCCTCTAATTATGACAGATGACTTGCATAGTGATACAAGCAGATGACTTGTTTTGTAGATAAGTTATCCATTTTAAAATTCGCTTGGAAGTTCAGGTTTTGTAGTTGTTTTTAATAGTTTCTTTCACAGTAAAATAATTTTCTTTAAATCTGTTTAAATACAATGTTATTCTTTCCTATCCAGTGGTGTACACAAGGGGAGTCATGGTGGAATGTCCTCCACGTCTGTTTTTCAAAACTGATTTGATTGGTTAAATCAAACATTGTTTGGTAAAAAATATAATAAACTAAGTCGGGAAATGCATTTTCAGAGTCTATTTTTCAATATTGTCACATGATCAAGACCGTAAAAACACTCAGGGTACGCCTCTGCTCCTATCCATGCAATGTCAGAGCTTATCTACGAATTATTTATCTTTTCAATCTAAGGACTATGTAAGAGTATCGAAGCTGTTAACAGCACAATGGTTGCTGTTTGCTGTTAACAGCTTCTTTAGCTGTTAACATCAAAATGGGAAGCCCTGGATAGGGAACATAAGTTTAGCATTGCACACATATGTATTTTAAATAAATACATACAATTTTAAGAAATTAACACAGAATGAACGTAAATTGTGTTGAAAAATTAGATGATAAAGCTCTACCCCACATCACTAATATGCATATACGAGATGAAGATAACAAACTAAGTGTAATAATTTTTAACAAAGAGTTTGCTTGAATATATGAACAAACTGATATTCAGTTAAACACAACTGGTAACTTTCAAACTAAAAAATTGAATCATCAACCAATAACTAACATGTTAAATTTTTAAAATAAACTGTCCATTTTCACTGGCTAAACAAAGCCAAAACATTTTGCAATGACGTTATTTTGTTATTGATGAGAGGATATAAAATTTTTCTTTATAATTTTTTTATTGGGTCTAGTCAGATACATGATTATACATTCCTTGGAATTAAACGCTTAATGCGATTTCCCATATAGACAAACTACATCATTGAAATATATATTTTATAGGAGTCATGGGAATTTTGAAAATGTAGAATATTTCTTTTACAAATGCAAAACTCACATA
The DNA here is from genome assembly GCA_900660155.1 of Hofstenia miamia. Taxonomy (NCBI): domain Eukaryota; kingdom Metazoa; phylum Xenacoelomorpha; order Acoela; family Hofsteniidae; genus Hofstenia; species Hofstenia miamia. Next base: position 35,680 of record CABFPE010000409.1, on the reverse strand, counting down.
GTCAATTCTTCCCGATACTAGCCCTTGAATTTTAAGAATTTTGAAGCTACAAACTTTGAAAAAATCATTTCAAATTGAAGTGAAAAAACAAGTGCTTTAAAAATTCATAACATGCAGAATGCAGCCATTACAAGTTGGCATTATGTTCGTAAAAATACAGATTGCAGTGGTAAAAAATCATTTAATCATTTTAAGACCATCTTTCTAATTAATGCATTTGCAATAACTAAAAATTTCTAAAAATTTATCAATCTAACAACAAAACTGATACGAAACGAGAATTTTGAAAGAATTCATGGATTAAGAGGAAAAATACACAATTCCACTTCTTGATAAAAATTAAAATTGTTACATAATATATACCATATGAACATAGGAAACTAGAAAAATATAAATGCAGAAAGTGAACAATTCAATGTATGGAATGGCTTCTTCATTGATTCCGGGACGCATGCAGAAAAAGCATGGCAGTTTCAATCAATTAAAATATTTGATTAATATGTTATGTAATTGGGTGACAACATATAATGCGATAAAGTGTCCCACGCAATTACAATGACGTAACATGGCATTATACTAATGCGATTGATACACCATCTTATGCATTGATTGCTCCAATTTTTTATTCAAATGAGCTAATAATAGAAAACTTTTAATAAGCAGATAATAAACCTTTTATAGGAGAAATATAACTTTTAACATTAAAAGTAAACGATGACTTCAAAAAACTTCTATTCTTATAAAAACGTATTGAATAAACTTTTAGAAATGTAAATTTTAGTCTTTGTAAAAGCAACTTGCTTACACATGAGTGTAATTATTATTTAGCAAAATTCTTAAGCAGGCAATATCATGAAAGTAAACGAGGACAAATTATGCAGACAAACAGAAATACCTGGTATGTGACAATTTCTTTACTATCAAAAAATTTAAAAAATATGTATTTTAAAACGAAAAAACAAATTATTTTTCAGATATGTGCCCAATAGTTATCTCCCATCACACCCATGTACTATAAAAAATATGCTAAAAGCATCATCATACTCATACAGCAATTTACATAGGTTATTATTTTCTTCAAATACTTGAAACATAGCGAGAAAGATATGGAGAGTAAAAAATGTACAGGCTGCATTAGATAAAATACTACAACCAGAAGGAAATTATTAGATAGTTGGAGACATTTTATTCGATCTAAATATCGTTTTTAGTCAAATTATGATATGGTTGGTAGAAACGCGATTTTAATGGCGGCAGAGTAATGCAGTCGGTGCATTAGATATGTCGGAAGCGAATTGACTTTTATAATGTTATTGACATTTTATAAATTAGCAAGATTATAAGTTGTTCAAGAAAAGCAAATTACTTAAAAACGGAAATTAAATTATTTGCCAGAGCTCATCTGACAACTTAAAATATAAAACAAGAACATTTTCCAGAATTCATGAAATCTACTCTGCTCTTCAAATGATTTGTGTTGTTGGCGTGAAAAACTCGTTTTCAAAACCTTACACAAATTTCAGGAATTTGGTTGCAATACACATTCTAGTACAAAAGGTTTTAAGAACTGTAAAAATTCGAAAAATAAATTTTTTATAGATGAATATAGAAAACTGCTCAATTTAACAAAGTGTTTGCTATTTAGATCAGAAAAATTAGGACGCAAGGGCAAATCATTAAATGTTACCAGAATTTAACTATGCAATATCAACATGGAATAACATTTTTAAAAATTAATACTAATATTTGTCATGGTTGTATCATGGAGTTCTGCTATTATAATAGCAGAACTCCATGGTTGTATGCATTGTGAAATGAGTACCAGTCAAAAGTACACATAGAGTAGAATTCAAAATAAATTACTTAACTTTAAAAAACTATAATTCTGTTAAAAAAATCATTTCAATAAAGAAGGACTCGATAACCAACTTACCAAAACCAAATGAGCAGAATTGATATCCATATTTGCAGTCACAGTATCTTCCGTCCTAAACAATATTTTGAAATTTTAGTCTACTAAAAATGTAATTTTTAAAGAACTTTCATAATGTTTTATGACTATAAATAAAAATTGATGAAGATCCCTGGGTGAGAATTAAGTTTGTTTTAGAAAATAGCTTAAATAACCCTTTGAAAATGTATTTTTGCAACTATCGAATGATAATAGTAAATTATTGCAAAACATTGACATGCACAGTTATCATATTTTTGGAAATTTCGTCACTAATAAAACACACTTATCTTAATTTATCATAGAAATCAAACACATTAGAGCCGAAATCGGTAAAGTTTTTAGGAGACTTTATGTTATCTGCAGTATCAAATAGAATTTGAAGAGACAAATAAGGATCATATTTAATAAGAGGTACTACTTAATAGAATCGAAATCTGCTATTGGAGGAATAGAACAGTACAAACGCAAATACAGGCGAAGCACGAGGTTTTAAAATAAAATTTTCTTCAATTTTGTTGAAGCGTAAATTTTTTGAAATTTTTTAGCAATAATAACAATGGTTGACCAAGACATTAAGCAAAACACAACTGATTCTAGGCAATAGTCATTTGCATGAATAAGCTTTTTGTGCATTCCAATATTGCGCTGCAATTCTTAGAATGTGCACAACTTAGATTAGAAAGAAGTTGAATTATTGCAAAATTTTGACCATTGATAATCATGCCCCAGGTGACCATAAAGTTGATGCTGGTGATAATTTTAATACATACAGACAATTGTATTTTGATGACTAAACTTTATTGGCTTTTACATCGGTAAGCAGACTCATGTGTGAGTCAAGAGAAATGAGAGACGAAAAATAAAATTATCGTCTAAGCTACAGAGCTGAATGCGAATGTGATTATTTTTGAAATAACACTAATAAAGAACAAGGCATGCATCTTTTATTAGGTGAAATACATACAGGTGTGCACAATAAAATGTTAATGAAAATCCAATCCAAACTTAAAGAGAGTTAATCAATTAAAGCTTTAGGCCAACTGCATTTTAAATATTCCATCTCTTCCGCAAACAACACTTGCATCGAATAAATGTTTATTTATCACAATTCCCATTTTCAATTAGATGCTACAAAGACGAAACTTCATATTAAGATAAATATTTAACATTTCCTCCTCTTAAGTCCCTACTCCAGAAACGCATGAACAATTTTAATCTTAGGATTGCAAGTGTATTACTAGGTGTGAGAGAGTTGAACTTGTTAAAGAAAGCGTAGTAAAACAGAAGACTTTTCAGAAATAACAATTAAGGCCTTCTTTAAAATGGTTTTTGTCGCTTCCTAACAACTGGGGTGATAGTAATGATTTTGGTGGTAGTGACGCAGTTGGTTATTCCGTAGGTGCGTCCCGCCTTAAGCGAAGTGAATTACTAGTATTGGTGATATTTCATTACTATAAATATTATCAAAAGCATGAAAAGTGTCAAATACGCGTTTAATTATTTAAAGTGAATTCATACAAATGAAATAAATTGGGAATTAGAAATTCATTGTCGAATGGAAACAGAATCATAGGAAAGATTACGGATTCTAATCTCCCAATTAAGCAACAATGTAAATGGCAAACTTACCAGCTACTCGTGCTACTTCTGTCTGATACTTCACTTGAAAGACTCATCACTCGATCGACAAGAGGTTTATCACTGGTTTGCTTCGCCATGTGGGACCGGCAGAGCTCCTAAATTTTAATTAACGTAATTTTGCACAGGCGATAGACAATTTTAAAAATCCCATCTAATTTTTATACAACAAATTATTCGAACACTGCTTGGAAAATAGTTTTGTTTTCATAATCGAAATTCACAAAAATAATATTTTTGGTGAATTAACATTTCTGATAGGCTCTGGGATAACCGAGTGGCTACTATACATACAAACCGGGTAGCGACTCTTTAAATTGCTGCGGAAATGGAGTTCAATTATCTGATCTCATAAAAATAATGATATTAAACATAATTTGCATTATCTGAATTGAAAAGTCAATTGTAATTCCCTAAAACAATAAAGGATAAAACTTATTTTTTAGTTCAAAAACATTTTATTAACAAAATTAATATTTTTGAAAAAATCTCATTCAATATATTCATAATGTGGAATAAGANNNCAATAAAGGATAAAACTTATTTTTTAGTTCAAAAACATTTTATTAACAAAATTAATATTTTTGAAAAAATCTCATTCAATATATTCATAATGTGGAGTAAGAAGCTTCTTCGTACCTGATTATAATTATGTGCATCGCCCGTATCCGCACATCCCTAATATATATATATATATATATATATATATATAGCATAAAAATATATTTGGTAACAAAAATTTAGTATTTTTACTATCTGTATGAATGTACTCAATTGTTTAACAAATTTTGTACAATTCTCAGTAAATTCCAGATATTAACAAGTCTATGCAACCTCTAAGATACAATTCTAAACCTTTCGATTGAGTGTCGATTATGATTTTCATTTTTTCGTAAATAGTGTCTAAACTTTGAAATTTAAATTTTTCAAAGAATTAAATGGAGACTATTTTCGAAAATTTATTTAAGAAGCGTAGATTGAATCATTACTAGAATAAAAGTGTAATATGTTAAAAAAAATATTTTATGTTTCAAAAGAAAGTTATTTATTAAATGTATTTTAACGAGAGTGGAAATGATCCGTCTTAATGTGAAATTAATCGTTTTTCAATTCCAATTCATTAATCACGATGTTCTTTAGCGGTGAAGACGGTAGACTGCTTCGAATCTCAAACGGAAGTGCATTAATAAAGTCGATTAATTTACAAATCTACTTATTGAAGATTTGAGGTGGAAGACACATTTTGAGCATGTCAATTATGCTCTTAAATTAGAGTAAAGATTCGTGACTTTGTTGACAGCGGTGACGAGCTGTTAATTAGGGTGATTTCAATTGTAAATGGACCATTTATTGGGACATTCCGGCAGGAAGACATATTTACGGGTATTTCAAATATTTACAATTACTCAGGTATGGAATATGCACCCATTATAGTTAGGGCTAAAACTTAATAGACATTAATTTTATATTCAAAAGACATTTTCCCAATTGAAATAGTACTTTTAAAATTACATGTCCACATGTAAAAGTATTGGTCAAAGATGACCAAATTTATATAGATTGTATCATAAAAAACGAACGCCAGAAAACATTTTTATATATATGCATACAAGCATTATACAAACACCAATCATATGACGTTATATTTACCCAACTCACATAAAATGAAAATGAAATAATTACACACTATTTCGAAGCATTGGCTACAAACGAACATATTACTTCTTAATAGATATGTTGATTTCCTCACAAATTTAGAACATTTTTTACGTCAGCAGCAGGTCCCAATTTTTCCGGAAAACATGAGGCTGCAGAAACATCACAATATTTGGATGGAAGAAACATTCGCCTTATTCGGCAGCCGCCCTATTTGCCGGATGTAAATCTTTGCGATAGGTATATCTTCCCACGGCTAGAAGCACTTACAAAACCCTTTAAGTCATCTCAAGAAATTAGTGACTTTCTCGCGGCTGAGCTGCCAAAACTCACGAAACAAAGAATGTACAAAGCCTTGGAAGATACCGTAGATCACATGAGGAAGATAATAGAAATAGATGGTAATTACATCTAAACTCGTGTTGCCGTTTTTTGCTTTTGTTCAATCATTTTAAATATATATTTGCGGTCGTTTTTTATGATACAGCCTATATTTAAATTAGTAACAAAACACCTCTAATAGCTTACTTTGGCTATTATGATTTTATCATATGAGGTGCGAAAATTAAGCTTAACGTTAACACTTAACTGATTAATGCAGAGTGTAAATTTCCGCGAAATCTCTAATGTTACATACGAATGCAACCGTGAATAAGCTGGAAGAGTATTGTTCTTGGCTCGAAAAATAAAATTTGGAGCTTTGGCTTTACACTAAACTACTAAACAACAAAAATACTTTTGTTAAGTAAATGTAATGTTCGCTGATTTTACAATGACACTTTCCACAAGGTTTGTTGCTCAAAATAATATTTTTCAAAATGTTTAGCTGACTTAAACACAAAAGAGTACCCTTACTGTATAAATAAAACACGAGGTGTATGAACTTAAATATATTTGCTATCAGGAAAAAACTAGTTATCTAGATGATTTTGGAGAATAGCCTTGTATCATACAGAGCAGAAAAGCAGCCTTGCTGTAAACAATATTTCATATCGTAAGAAAATTGTGATGGTTAATATGAAAACCAGAAGTTCTTGAAAGCAGGGATCTTACATATTCACAATATTTTGTCTGAATCAAGAGTTTCATCTTTAAAAATGTCCTCCAATGCTTCATTCCTGGTCGGATTCCATCTGGCACAAAATAGTTCTATTCATATCAACACGATGTTTTTAATCTAGTCAACAGGCTGAGTAGAGCAATTGCGACTACTTGTTGATCTAGAAGTAGAAGTTAACTTTAGAGTATTTGGTACTTCCGGGATATTACCCACAATGTTTACAAAGTTTCAACATGTTAAACGAGTGTTGGAAGGACTACAGTTAAAAAAAAATGTTCACCCAAGAAATTGTAAACATTCTAAAAAAATTAACAGGTACATAGCTTTTGAAAAGAATGTTTGGAAATTAAAATTTTTTCAAATAGAGCGTTTCTTTTTCTATATATATATNATTCAACACTGCGCAGCAAATTGCATCCTAGAAGGTGGTATAAGTGATGCAGTAAGTCTTTCATATACAGTGGGATACTGAAATATTTATCTGTAATTTGAAATATTTGTAATTTATTTATTTTCTAATTTTTTCATGTTCACATAAGTCTTTCAAAAGCTTTATTTGTTTACTATTATTATTATAGTGATTACATATATATATATATATATATATATATATATAGAAATACCACACAAAAGGATTTAAATGGGTACAGTTGCAAGTGCAATGCAAAAAATGCAACGCATTAAGCAAAAACACACCTGATATTCTTCACCACCACCACCTTCTTTAGCCTGTTTAAAAGGCTTCATGCGTTCGTTAGTATCTCGAGATTTTTTAACCACTAAAACGGCTAAAACCCCAAAAAGCATTCCGGTAACACAACCAACCAATGCGAGTGTCAATGTCAATATTCCATCCTGAGAATGAGCGGCAGCAGATTCGATGATGCGTTCATTATCCTAAATTCAATTCACTTAAAATCAAATCCAAACTGATTTTGCACTGAATTTTAGTTTGGAATTGACTCAGTTCTTTAACTAATATAATTGAAATCACAAAAGAATTTCATTTGACTATGATCATACTTAATTATGCGCATTATTTGAAAATGCCATGTTTCGGAAGCTCAATGTCAGGTTGAGAATGGTAATTTGAAGAATGATTTTGAAGATTATACTTTTCATGTAATAAAACCTAATAACACAAATCGAATAGCTTAATAAATAATCAATTTTATTATGGTAGTTAAAGTTAAATCAGTACACAGGTCGAATTTTGGCGCGCATGCAAGATTTACATTCACCACAGGCTATCAGTTAAAAATATTCATAAAACATCTATCGCTTTCTATCATATTTCTACATTTCATCTTGGAAACAGCCATGAAAAATTGTTCATTTTTATCCATACATATGAAACTTCATCCGAAAGCAATGTATTATATTTCTTGATTTTGAATTCAATTTAACACATAGTGAACAATAGTAAGTCAAAAATACAAAATATTTTGCAAAATAAGATAATCGCAAATATAAATTTGAAAGTTATCAAATATAAGCCTTCATACTGAACCGAAATCATGGCAGTGGTTTGCTATACTACAATGATAAGAAAAATCGATCACAAAATGTATTGAATTAGAGAAACAAAATGAGTCCAACCCCACGTTGATATGACGAAAAAATTATAAAAATGTGAAACAGTCGCTAAAATAACTCCATATAAACGCCAATATCTAAGGTTAAAATTTGTTTAATGTTGTAGATGTGCAATAATGGGCTTGAACGCTTTTATATGCTTTGCGAAGACGGTTTTAATGAAGACAACATAGGAATACAGTAAAATTCATTTCGAAATATTTTAGATTAAGTATATTTCAATCCATTTCTAAAACGAAAACAACTAAACATCTTTACCTGGATAGAAAAATCGAAATTCTACTAGACGTTTAAAAGACAACAACGCAGATATTCACACAGATCGTTTTAACGGTTATACAGATTTACTCAATAAAAATTGTGTGGAAAATGAGTGTTAGAATAGAAATACATTCGGGTGTTTCCAGGGTTGCATATGGAAATGGACATTTTCCTTCTATTTCCAGATTATGGCAATGGCAATAGTAATCATTTTATGTAATGGAAATTTATTGAAATGCAATTTTAAAAAGTCATTCTCACAGTAATTAAAGAAGTTCAAAACACCCTAATTTTTTAAATACACAAATCATAACGAAAACAAATACAAAATTTGGTTAATGTCAACTTATATTTATTAAATAATCGCATCAATACACTGGTACCAACAAACAAATTTTAGTTTCCATGCGAAAATATGGAAGTTGACGTCCATTATTTCAAATAATGGACCAGTTTGTGACATTTAACTTTCATTAATAATTCGGATTATTTGAATATATACACTTTTTTAAAATATTTAATGACGCAATTATTATTATAATCTACAGAAAGGTTGTGATGCATATGAGTTTACAGTGTGGATTTATTCATATATCATCGCCATGCATACATGAATTTAAATTATAAAATTTCAATTTGATTTTGAACAGGACTGAAACTGAAATTAAATAAAATAATGATTAGATTTGAAATTGAAATAGTTTTGGCTGAGGCGAGTATGTGTACCTTAACAGTTTCAACCAAACCAAGTATTGCAAATGTCTGAATAAAACGGTAATTTCTGTTCACTTTATAGTCAATTTGACGAATCAATAGTAGGGTTCTACAAGACCCTCAGACAAAGGGGACTGGGACTAAAATGAAGACCCTAGAACCATGGATTTCAGAATGCTACTAATAATTTTTTCCAATTTTGATAAAAATAAAATATATGCTTTAAGCCCAATGAGACCATCCGATCAGAAAATTTTATGCGATTGAAGTGAGTCTAAATGCAATGGAACGACATGGAACTGAAACCAATAAAATCCTAAAATTCTGGTTTCGTAGAAAATTAATCACTAGCTTTAAGACTTATGGAAAGATGTGGAAATTAATGGAAAAATATGGAAATGTTCTAAAAGTAGTTGTTGAAATTTAATAAAAATGGAAGCGAATCGCATTTCCATATGCAAGCCTGAGTATTTCAGATAAAGATTGGTTAACGTCTGTAATTAATGACAAGCGTAACGGGGGCGAACATTTAAATAGACGACAATTTTCACAGGGAAATGAAAAATTGTGAACAAGAAGTGCTGAGTTTGGAATATTGGGGCGATGCATTAACTGAAATCAACAGATGAACTATGCGAATATTTTTTACATGACAAAGAAGCGGAAATGTCTAGCATATAATGAAATTATATTCGAAATCCTTTCGCGATTATAATTAGATTTTTATGATAAAATTATTCAACAATGTGGGCAGCGGAATCAAATAAAAAATCGATTTGTTCAATTAGGACAAATAATAAAGAGACAAATACACTATTCACTCATGCGGCTGCGGCGAAGGACAATTGCGTACACTTCCACTACAAATTAATTGCAAAGGACTTGAATAATTGCGAAAATGTAACGACGTTTGAGAAAATTAAAATTCCATTAAATAATGTCGGTACAATAGTTCATTGAAAGAGTACATCTTTTCTCAGAAAGAGCAAAAACTATTATTTCAATCAAAGAGAAACACGTGATAAATAAGAAGTTCTTTAGAACTTCTTTCGCAAGTTCCAATTCCATTTTATCTATTTCACTATACATATACAATAAACAAAATTTTTGATAAAAAGTACTTTAGACAATTTTCAAAAGTGATTCATTTGATTATCACTATGTTTTGAAAATTCAATTTGAAATGCATTGATATCTAACTCTTACAAATTCAAGCTTCTTAAATCAGCGTACTCGTTAAAATTTCGGCCCGTGGAGCCGAAAAATACAATTTTAGCATTTGATAAATGCATAATTTGAGAAAAACTACGTTGAAATTGTGAAAAGGACCTAGAGTAAGCTGATATACAATGACAATGACCCATTAGGATTGTTGCTCTTTCGATGTATAATATTTCGGTAGTTCTAAATGTAAGCTAGTGCAAACAATTATTTTGGACGGCACCGACTGCTACACAAAACACTTGAGTTAAGTGTGTTGCGCTAGTGCAAAGTCTGATGGTGTAGGGATGCATTTAAAGAAGGCTGAGACTTTAATTTTCATTAATCGCCTCACAATCAATCGGTGAATTTTCAATAATTGGTCAACTTAAAAAATTTAAGATCAAACTTTCTTAGTTAGATACTTCAAGTGAAATATATACAAGCAAAATTTAATATTTAGGTTACAAACAAAGCTTAAATTCATGTTGACAAAGATTTTCAGATTAAAATTAAGCATCAACCTTAGCAAAGCAATGATCGTTGAAAATCAGTCTTTTCACACTGATTGCATCGCTGGTAAAACCCTTAACCAGTTTTGATCACAATATATAAAAGCGAGGTTATCAGGGCCTGAGTAAATCAGTTCATATTCATCCCTATCATATACGCAGCTAAAGACAGATGCCCTCTGCAGATTTTTTACAATAGGTTTTGCAATACAGAAACAATACAAAACTACCATATTATACGTTAATCTAACACCCACGCGCTGTATTGATTAAATAGAGAGGTAGTGGAATCCAAAAAAATAGAAATATATATATATATATATATGTAAGATTTGAAAGGGAGACGCTTTGATGCACAGAATGCGATATAACACGCTCAGGTTTTCTAATTATACGCTAATGAAAATGTTACCATTGAGCCGATTCCAGTTTCACGGATATCAATATTCAACCATTTTTTGAAATGTTGTCGATTTGAAGCTAAAATTATTAAAATATTAGTGTTATAAACCACAACGAAAAATCGTCATTGTCAATTACATAAACCTTAAAATAAAACCGTTGTTTGATTCAAGTGACATAAGACGTAAATTTATTCGCTGCTTGTGCTCAGCACCGTAGATTAGGCTATTCAACTGAAGAAATATTAAAATATTTGAAAGCGTCTATTTAAAAAATGTGTATTTATTAGAGGCTGGATGCAACCTATTAGAGAAACCCTATCAATAAAAAGAAGCACTACAATTAGGGAAAGAAAGTGCACCGTCAGCGCCAATTATACGAGGGAAAACTGCAAACAATTGAGAAATACTCTTTCATCAACGGAATTGACGTAAAAATCAAAAGCGAAATTGCGCGTGACTAACCTTAATAATTGAAAAATATGTTGAACAATGTAATGAAAACCAGGAACACAAGTGTTGCAATAATCAACCACTGCTGACGCACTCCCGTATCAATGCAGACAATAAAATTATTATCTCAACGTTTTTTATTATTGTCTCTACTAAAAGAAGTGCAATAGCAAGAAATTACGTATAGTCTGCTAAAAATTCCTTTTCAACCAAATTGTAAAAAATCCACATCCTATTCTAGAAACCGTTTATACTCTAAATTCATAGCAAGCAGTTTGTAGAAAACTATAAATACACATGCATTATATTTTCAATTTCAAAGTATTCATTTTAAGGAGATATTAAGCAACCCATACAAAAGTTCCCTTTACCGTGGATCTAAAAAAATTGTTTGTATTTAATTGTTGGTACATTATTCAGAATGTAATTCCAGGCCAACAATAAACAGTTTTATCAATGTAAAAACTACAAATCAGTGGGTATATAATATTTTTACGTACACATATTTATGTAACATACTGGACGACTTTCAATATTTCACTAAAATATAATTATGAAAGTTAATCAGGGGGCATGCGAGGGTAATGCTTTTCTTAAATGACGAATATCATTATTTGTGTTTCATAAGCGATAATGATTAACAATCAATGTAATTTAACCCTATACTGTACAGTATATCTTCACACAATCAAACAATTTGCAACTAATAACGAAATTTGACTTTTGCGGCAAAATAGGTGGGATTTTCAGGACTATCCGCAATGGGTAACAACAAAAATATCGAGCATCTTATATACCACATAAAAGGTCATGGTTAAATTGAAACTTTGGTGGATGAAAAAATTAACACTCGATTTAATTGGGCCGATTATTTTTCGAGAAAATTCTGAATATCAAATGTTTAATATTTTTTACCATCGAAAACAATAGAAACCAAATGAACAATGAGCTTGGTCCAATTTTATTACACCAAATCGTGTTTTAGAGTCCTTTGCACCCATTTGCGGTTTTCGTCTACGATGATCTTATGTAATCGAATGTTCAACCTCCCACTGATATCTTATAATAACAATCATTTCCACATTAAACTCATGCAATAAATGCATTTAAAATACTATATCAAAAGAGATAGTGAAATCAGATTGTTCTTATTTGAAACATTTGATTCCGCAAATTCATAAATGTAAAATTCTAAGAAGAAAATTGTGCTTTCTAATACTAAGCTGCCTGTTTACAGAAATTTACATCCAGATGTTCAACACAAGGTACTGTTTGTGATGCTCTTTATGATCATAAAAGGTTAATTTTAGAGAATAAGTCAGTAAGAGCATTATGCTAATAGCAAAATCAACCAGTGTAACAGCATGATGATCAGTAAACGATGAATTGACGATAAAGAATAACAAATTAAATTTCATTCCTGAACGAAATAAATTTTGCATTTATAATCCAATAACAATAGCTTAAGAGCTATATCAACAGCATAAAATATGTATATGAAAATACAATTTTCGACCTATAAATACTCATTTAAATCAAACCAATCTTCATTGTCAACTCGGTTACGATAAACGCTTATCTGTTGTGCCAAAATCGACTGTCTTCTCAACATTAAAAAATTTTATAGCCCGGCAAAATCACACATAGTCAAGGACAAAATTGTGAAGTTTTGACATTGAAAGCTGTTATTGTTACCCAATATATATTTTGAAATGCAGCCACCGATTTCTTCTTTGCAGAAATTACGACATTGATAATGTGATTACACGAAATTATGGGAAAGGGTTACAAAGTCCATTTATTGTGAAGCATTACAATTTTTCCACCTATTATTTACTCTTTTTTCAAACTGCAGGTAATTTTTACTTAAACACAAAATTGGACACAGCGTTGGGCTAATACTTTCTCTAGCATTCATTGACCGCCCTATAAATAACCTGTTTTATAGCATCCGCAAGCCGAAACATTTAACAATAAAATATTAGATTTTTTGAAAAAGGAATAGTTTATGGAACTAGTTGTGTTAGATATACACCATTTGGTAGATGGAATAAGTCGAAATTATTATTTACAATAAAAAATGTAAAAATGGTATAAATAAAATAAAATAGTAAATCAAGTTACATTAAGTTACATTACTGATTTATTTATTTCAAAGTGCATCAGCATTAGCATATATCAGCATCATAACGCAGGAGGAAAGCACACTAAACAAAAAGAGGTGGAAGGAATTGACAAACATTAACAGATTTCCTCATAATATCGGATGAAAACTATGAGCATTTCATTTGCTTAAATAGAAAGTTCAATGGCAACTATTCTATTATAATTATTTTTAATTACAGGTAAAACTACACATTGGCTATATTTCACAATATTTACTCCTAAAACATATGCAAATGGAATGTACGTCTTCTATATTCTAAAAATAAGACACTTTTTTTATGCGATACAGAATAGTCGGCTGTTTATATAAAACGGTGGAAATGGGTTGCAGATATGACAAGCAGAATGCGGGAACAGAATTTATCGGTACCAGTAACATTGGGTTTGCTCCCAAGCAAGTCCAAATAAATATTTCGGTCCCATGTAGCTTAACGGCATAATTTACATTTTGCTAACTATACGAAAATTTATTGATAAAATTCTATATCCTGGGATCACACTTTCTTCAATTAGTGATCCAACAAATATGCAGATTGGCAGGAAAATTTGAGACAAAGCCCGATACAGGCAAAAAAAACCTACACTCGATTCAAATCCGACTCGGTCCATTTATATAATTTTCGAATTCGCCCCAATTTAGCCATATTTTAATGAACCATGCAAAAAATTCTTTAAATTTTCGATATGCTAGACCAATTTTTGCTATAGTAATTTATAATAAAATCTGCAAACTGAAATTGAAAATCTATAATTAGTTTTAGAAGATAATAAAATAAAAAATGTAAACTTTCAAAATGTAAATTTTATTTTTCAACAGATTGTTTATAAAGTCATAACATTGAAATACAAATAAAAAAACAAAATGCTGCTAAAATGCAACAGGTTTTG
>CABFPE010000409.1:9623-21160 GCA_900660155.1 Hofstenia miamia | reverse complement strand
ACTTTCAAAATGTAAATTTTATTTTTCAACAGATTGTTTATAAAATCATAACATTGAAATACAAATAAAAAAACAAAATGCTGCTAAAATGCAACAGGTTTTGTTTACTAAACTAATTTGTCAAACTAATATTATTTAGCAATTATTTAAATTTTCGGTTTGGATTTGGACATGTCTTCCAAACACAGGCTATGATATAAATTTACCAATTAAAAGTATAACAATGAAATTCTTCACTGCACTAATATCATTCCAAAGAAATAATCGTAACGTTCTCAATATATACTTCAGAGAATTTAAAATAGAAAAACATACCTAAAAGATGAGCGACGAAAGTGGCGTTGTAACCGTTGACAGGGACGACGGAGAAAGCGATTTTATTACCAATGTTGCTAAATAATAAATATACATGTAAAAGCTTTCTAAAATTAAGTTTGTTATGAAATCAAATAAATGTCTAATACCGATAACTGGCCAAGTCGTATTATACATTTTCGACAATGCTCAGTGAAAATTTATGCTTTATTCAAAAACATTCATTGTTAATAGCAGCACTTACCCAACCGCTAACAGACAAAGGAATGCCTGCAACAAAGCTAAATGAAGCCTGATTGGAAGACATTCTCGAGGATGACTTTAACCATTAAACTACCTAGCATCCACTATAAAGGACCAACTATTTTTCCAAATTTAAAAGGAATATTCTCCAAGACATCAGCAAATTTGAAAATCGTGTGACATGGGAAGGATAGTGGGAACATGCTTAAATGCAGTTAAAGCGTATTGCTGTTGCTGAAGTTGTTCAAAATATTAACAATTTTTCCTTGAAAATTTCGAATCTTTGAAAAAATTTTAAATTCTCTCCATGCCTAATGTTCATGTATTTACAAAGTTTTGAGCCCATGAAAGCAACAAAGAATTTTGAATGTTTCTTGATATGTGTAAATACATCCCAAACCCATTGAGGCGTGCCGTGCGCAAAGTCAGAGGCCACTAGCCCCAGAGGTGGAATCGGGTTAGGGTGGAAAATTTTTTTTAGATTTAATATTATTGTAATTTCTTGTGATCATTGTAATGTGTATTATTTCGAGGAAATTTTGAAATGGTGTTAGATCGTTTACCGAAAAATTAAGTTGGATTAAAGAGAACTAACTCGCATCCAAAATGTTTATAATGGTAAGAAGATAATTGCTAAATCCAAAAGTAAACTAATCATCAGCATTATGTTTTCAACGAAGAATAAAATTTAGGGTTTAGGATTGATAAATATTTTTCGCTCATCTGCTAATATTTCAGTTTATCATGAATGAATTATCTTCTGAAAGAAAAGATTTCCATGTCAATCTGTTTTTAAAGATGCACCTTGTCGATCGGAGCGACACTTCTCTTCTTATGGACTTATTGTGACTGAAAGACGCTCCTCATTGGGAGCTGACACCATAGTAGCCTTAGAAATACTAAATTATTTTTCAAAACATCAAAAAAATTGAATTTTAAATACAAATTTAATGAACTCTAATTTTTATCAATTTAATACTTGAGGATTTTTTAAATTCGGGTAAAAATTTTCATTTCAGGTTCGAGTCAGGTTGAATAAATCTGGTTACAAAATCTCAACCCGATTCCACTTCTGACGAGCCCTCGATGAGACAAAAACTGATCGCAGATTTAGAGCGAAAAAGAAAGAGGAGACTCTCCTCTATCACGTTAATAGGCTTTGAGGTATAAGCGTTTAAATTCTTTTTACAATCATGAAATTTTTTAAAAAATCACCAGGCAGTTTAAGGGTAAAGGCCAATACGATCAGTCTTAAATAATTTAATAAGAATATGTTCGGTTGACGTCAAGTGTCAAATTTATTGAAGATCAGACTTGTCAACGAGCCGTAATTTGTAAGCTCGGCTCGGCTCGGCTCGTTTAAGTTTTGAGTAAGTTCGGCTCGTCTCGGCACGCCACAGAAAATCTTTCAATGAGGCTCGTTTCAGCTCGGTATATTTTTTAAAAATATTGTGCTATCAGAATTTTTTCAATTGCTCTTCTTATATTTAATAAACATTTCTAAAATAAGTAAGGAATATTGAATGAAAAAATAAGAAAAGTCTGCATAATCAAATTGACAAGCAGCACTATAAATTTGGTTTGCATAAGAACGGCTCGTTTTGGGCTCGTTGTATATCCAATACTCTGTTCAAGCTCGGCTCGTTAAAAGCTCGGCTTGTTGACAAGTCTGTTGAAGATAAAAAAACATTAATATCACTGCGCAATAGGTCATTGTTTCAAGGAATATATTATAATTTTACAGAGTTCAAACATGAACTAATGGTACATGACAATTCAAACATTGCAAAATGATGTTCTCCCAAAATCATACTACAACGAGTTTTCATTTTATTCTTAATTTTTACCGCCAGTTGACAGCAAAAAATTAGCTTACATTGAATGCATTATTTCAAAATAGACAGATACACATTAATTTTTTTATTTCAGCAAACAAAATGCGAAAAATTGCAGTGAATTAACTAATTTCTTCACGAAACATGAATACAAAGACTATTTCATGAGAATAAACGTACAGCTAGAAAATACAAATAATGAGACCATACACCAAGAAAATACTTACAGTATATGCAACTAAAATGACAATATTAAAACCATAATTTAAGAGTTACATCTTAAATGATAGATAAACAAGAAAAATGTTAATGAGTAATAAAAGCAATTAAACCCTAGAAATAATTTGAAATTACTTTCAGAATGAATCTCTAGGGCTCTCAAGATCAGAATTCTATAATTCTATTAGAACCAGTTTCATTTAATTCCTGTAGATTTGGTCGCAATCCCAAAACAAAATTCTGACCCGATGTGATCCCACGACTAAATTTCTTTTCTCAAATCTGAAGTCCCAGTTCAACTAAAATATTTAACCCCAGGGCCCAATCCCATGGAACGTTAACGGGAAATCCCATGGAATTCAATAGTCCCGGTTAAACCCTTCATGCAAATATAAGAGAGAGACTTCAAGAATTCAATGGACGGTTTTAAAGAATGCAGACAGCACATTAAAATATTTCTCAAAATAAAAAGCAATTTACTATTTTTCAAAAACTTGGAAATGAAAGCAAGGTAAATTCTAAATTGAATTTAAAATTATTGCTTACATATTAATTATCTGTAGCTCAAATATTTCTCATTTTAATCCATACGATTGATATGCCTTCTAGTCAATTATTTAGGAAGTTCACGTTAATAAAATAAAATTTCGATTTATAAAATCGCCACTGCCAATAGACGATTAAGGGGTAATTGCATGCGAATTAACGGTAAATGAGTTTATTAGAGAAAATATACATGAGTCACAACTTTTGAGTAAGCAAGTGACAAAATAAAGTTAAGCAAGCACTTCAATCATTAACTGTAACAAATTAAAAAATAAACTGAAAATTTTTTAGCTAATTGAAACGAGGTAAAGCATGAACTTTTACTATTTTTATACATGTATATTTTTGTAACCAAAAACTCATTTACAATAATTAAATTGTCATATTAACATGGGTTACCTTTAATATACTGTATTACATTAATTTCATAGTTTTATATATTTAAGTATTGATCTTCCAAAAAAATCAGTATAAAAATTATGGCAAACAACGAGGTCTTGAAAAAAAAACCGCGTCATAGCGAGTGCAGATTGTAGTACTTGGGAATTTTAAACTAAATTCCTCCAGCCCAGTAACACGACCTTGATTTTGCAAAAAAGATACCAGTAAATGAGCAAAGATATTGAAAACCAGTGAAATAATGTCACCCTAAAATATACATCTATATACACATTAAACATTGTAACTGGTTTTTCATTAATTTTATAATTATAACAAAGTAAAGAAACCTTGAGAGTTCATTTTATGAAAGAAATTAATTTTAAATTGCAGATTCATTGAAATGTTACATTTACGGCAACTTCCCCATAAATTAGATCAAATGCAATCAATTAAAATCGCTGTTTCCTTGGCAATCTATTCCAATATAAGGCAGATAATTTAGGTTCCGAAATTGATGGATGCGCTGTTTGCACACAATATAAAATCCTAAGATATGAATCATATTTTAAAATGGATTTGGAGTGAAGCTGGGCAGCAACTACAAATTTACTTGCTAACTTCGAAATTCATGCTGGAGCGTACATAAATCGATTTTGCAGGTTATTATATGGGTGAAATCTCGAATGAAAGGATTATTAAATTTATATTAAAAATTTTTGGAAAACTTTGATATGATTAAGAGAAAACTATATTTACAAGGTCACTCAAATGGAGTAGATATACTTCCTCAATTTTATTTGGGTGTAAGAATAGCAAATTTTCGTTAATATTCCGTGTTTATAGGCAAAGTAAGAGATGAGTGGAAATAAACAGGATGTACACCTCACTAAAGCATAAATTCCATCTTTGAATAGCTTATTTGCCTGACGTGGCCACGTCCATTTAGCAAATGAATTTAAAATGAATCTCTAAGTGGATATTTATGTAAAGTGTCGAGAAGGCGGTAAATTAATGCGGTGGCAAAAAGTCTGCTAACTGCAATGCTTCTGATTAATTAAGGGAGACATTCTGTAAAACCATCTCACTAACAAGTCTATTAATATATCAAAGTCAGAAGTCTACATTACATCATGGTGAAAACGGGTAGGGTCGGGTTTGACTGGGATATTAAATTCAACAATAATTTTCAACATTTATAAGTAGTTCGTATTTAAGTGAAATTCATATGCACGTAAATTATATTTCATAAACTTAAACGTTATTATGAAAATAATAATTACAAATCAAACTGTTATACAATTCATAGGTTATTTGCAACTTAAATTCAGTGTTCCATTATTGTTATGATTATAATATATGAAATTTCGATAGAAATAAACAGCTAAATATAAGAAAACATTTCTATAAAGCTAATATTACGAGGTTCACAATGTTATCAATGATTATTGCGACGTCATTTATTTAAGCTCAAGCAGTGCCTTTTTTAACATATAAAGTGGGGGGGGGCCGTGGCCCCCCCCCACTTCGGTCATCGGCCCACCCACTGAAAGAAGTTGGCCCTCGACTCGAATCACGAGAACCCAAATGAAGAAGTGATGAATTTACGAATATTCATCTGCATATAATAACTACATTCTAAATGTTACATTATTCTTAATCTAATTTTGTGAAGTGAACTTGATTTCAGTCATTTTATTCCATTTCTCTTACTTTACCATTAGTCAATTTCTTGACCCCCCACCCACTGAAAGAAGTTGGCCCTCGACTCGAATCACGAGAACCCAAATGAAGAAGTGATGAATTTACGAATATTCATCTGCATATAATAACTACATTCTAAAAGTTACATTATTCTTAATCTGTGCCGAACGCCCTTTTCGATGCTCGCCTTCAGTTGCGGAGTTTTTGAAGAGGAAAGAAAGAAGAGAAAGTGCTCCTACTGTAGAGACTTACAAGAAAAGAGATTTTGTCAAGAAATTTTGGAACTGAACTAATATTCAGAATACATCTAAAAAACAATACAAAACTCTTTTGTTCTACTAACTACTTCTTGTCTATCAAGTTAAACAAAAAATATAATGTCGACAGAATGAATAATAAGAATTAAGCATTTAATAGTGCTAAAATCAAAAATAATGAAAAAAACGAAAAATGAATCATTCTAGGTTTTTTTATAATTGATTGAACAAAAAATATGCATTTGGCCCCCCCACTCGCATTTTCTTAAAAAAGGCACTGAGCTCAAGCATCAAACGCGCAATCAGAAAGTGGTTTATTTTCCCATGGACTGATGAAAAAAGACACGTGATCACGCCGTTCCACAGAAACACTTGAGACCGTTGAATTGCTATATTTGCAAATAAATGTACCCTTCAAATTTGTAAATTTGATTGCAAAACTATCTAATTGTTTTTAACCTTCGTATGCAAACCTGGGTCTATTGGACCACAACACACGAAATTTTGTTGTATTTCCATGAATTTTTTATTTTATAGTCCCAAATTCCAATTATCCTTCTAAACAATCATTTGTCAGCCATCTCTGGATAACATAGAATTTTGATTGAATGTTTTTATACCAGGCTATACAAACCCAGGGTCCAGGAAACCTCATATCAAAAATAAAAAACTGAATGGCTTAATGCATACATACTTTCTATATCATTATATGGAATGCAAAAATGTCAATAAAACGATTATCAATACACCAGGCGCATAGCCAGAACTATATTTCGGTAGGGACACAAAATAGAAAACACAATTTAATTTTTACTTTCATTTTTGTGAGTCCTTAGACTACCAGGTAAAAATCTGCGCTTCAAATTGCTTTCATAAAATATTAAGTTTGATGATGCATTTGAAAATTAGTCATATTTAGAAGAACGAAATTCTCAGGAAATTTATCATTAGACATTACATTTGCATTGTTTAACAGCTCGTGAGCTATACTATACATATACAATACACACAAATATTTAATTTCAACTAAAAATTTGACACTAGGCCTAAGCTTTGAATATACATTGTTTATTGTTTCTGCCTAAATTTAGCATAAAGGAGGCTGGCATACCCTTTTTATATTATACATGCAAGAAAAAAATGGTTATTCAATTTTTTTACAATATCTAAGTTTCGGTGGGGAGTGATAAAGAAGAAGCAAACCAAATGATGGAGTCATCGGAAGAGGATGTCGGAAGAGTACAAGAGAACATAAACATGATTAGAGGTTGTTGAACGGAAGCTTGCAGTCCGGTTACAGCAAAATAAGAGTACAGTGAAAATAAACTACGAAGCTTAAGAAAATGAGGGATTAAGGTGTGGAAGCAGTAAATGAAATAGTATGAGGAGATCTAGCAACTGAAGCAGCAATCAAGTAAATAAGAATAAAAAAATGAGAGAACTACTTTGCGAGTTCCTGAGGAAATCACGAGAAGCAGGTTAGTAGAAGAGACAGCTACGTTTTACAAGGAACAAGCGATAGAAACCAATAGCATCACAGAGATGAATAGACATGCATGAATAAAAGAAGACTGAAAGCAAAGGGAAATAGAAAGCCAGCATGAAAAGAAGAATCGGATATAAAATGGATAAAACCGGACAGCAAATAAGTGAGATTAGGATAAACAAGGTAGAATATGTTAGGCGTATGGAATGCAATAGTCTGGGAGCAGAGGAGGAAAAACATAGAAATTAAGGAAAGTTCTACAAGAAGTTAGGTGCAGAACAAAAGACTACAGCTGAAATAGGCACATGAGAACATATCACGTAGGTTAGCGAATTTTGTTAACCATAACATAGAAATAAAAATAGTTCTTAACAATTTCTACAAGAATTAAACTTATTTAATTTATCCAACAGCGTGTTTATTTAAGACGTAACTTTTCAATAGACTTTGAATTCGTTTTTCAAGTAACAAAATAACAAAAACCTGTCACAAATAATGTTGTATAACGGAAAACAAGAAATACCAGGCAAAAGATATAAGTTTGAGAAGAATGGTAGGGTTGTGATTCACTCATGGCAAATGTAAATTCTGCAGAAGCAAATGGAGACAGGAAAATGCAAAGAAAGAAGGCTAGATTGGAGTTTCTATTAGGAATGTTTGCAACAGTAACATTGATGAGAGGCAAGTGGGGGCTTAAAGAAAAGCAATGGGAATAAAATTGAAGATGTCAAGATGTGCAATTACTTAGGAATGACAGAGACAGAACAGATCCTGAAGTGATGAATGCAAAACTAACAAAAGAAAACAAAATCAGACTACAGAATTCAACCTTGAATTGAGAACAACATGAAAACACCAGTAAGGGGAAAGAAACCACAAGAACAGAATAAAGGCAACGACAAAAAACAAGGTATAAGCAGAAGGAAATACATTGAGAACACTGGAGGAATACAGAAAATGGGCAGAGAAGATAGCAACAACTGTATAAAACATGCAGGGCTGAAGAAAGAAGAAGCACACATAGTGACAGTACAGGTTCAAGAACAAACTGAGTGAAGAAACGCGCTTACATACGACTTGGGGGTAAGTGAAAAGTGTAGGCGTGCGAGAAAGAAGTGGAAACCATAGACCACTTAATTGCAGAATAAGTATAAGTGCAGGCATGCCAAGGTAGAACGTATGCAGCGTTGGAGCTTAATTATACACCATGGGCTAAAGTAAGAGATAAGAGGAATAGGCATAGGGAATTAAGGTAAAATATTATTACCACAAACAGACTAGCAAGGTGATTGAAACGAGGAAGACAGATAAATTAGTGATAGATAAAATGGAAAGAATAGGAAGTGATAGACAGTAGTACCAAATAACAGGAGATAGAAAGCAAGGAGAAAGACAATTACAGCGAGTTGGCATTAGAAATAGAAACATAGTGGAAGTTGGTGAAAGTCAGTATTAGTCGGAGCCGTTGGATCACTAAGAAAAAAGCACAAGTTACTTTGAGAAAATTCTGAATAAACGGTTTGTCCTTTATAATTTAAATTTAAAAGTTAAAGTCTAAAAAGTTATTTGATAGTTGGAAATTTAATGCAAAAGTTAAGCTCTAAATAGTAACTGCAATTCCCCGTCGTATTTAGGAATACCTTTTCAAAGAATAGCGTGATCTACGCATAAAAAAACAGAAATAGCACAATACAGTTTTTTACATTTTCAATTCAACAATTAATTCAAATGAACAGAATAAGACCAAATATTTGCCCTTTTCAATGCGCTCACTCATTGCACATGAATATATCTTACAGAAAAACTAATTTTAAATTTAGCCGGACTTCCATTCATGACTTGTAATCCTTGTACATGTTAGTCGGGCCCAATTATAAAGCGTTAAAATAAAAATAATTTGGAATAGAACAGGAGTAAATCGGCTTATTTAAACATTTGGTTTACTTTCGGTGCTATAGTTCCTTTATTACAAGCCATTGTCCTAATTTTCTTTATTATAACAAAGTCATTTCAATCCTTTGTCAGGTTTCTTTATGTAACCAACTCAAACTATTATTGACTTCTAAACATTCCAAAAACATTTAGATTTATCCATTATTCACAATTTTGAAGACTCCAAACGTACATTCATTATTAGTACCTAATCCATACTCACACATAATATAAATAAAAGCACCATCCAGTAAACAACATATAAAAAATCTAAACAGGTATGGGAAACCGTTTTCTTATAATTTATTCAGAGGGTGTGAAGCGGGATATTGGGTGTTTCCTAATATTGTGCTCATTAGCCAATTGTGATGGCATGATTTTCGTAATGAAAATACCCGCTTTTCATTTAAATTTAGATTACGACAAAATATTCAGATATACTTGCTCTACTTAATACGTCATACGTCCGTGATGTCTAACGCAACCTGCTACCTGCATTATATTTTTCTTTCAGGTTCCTTTCGTAAGATTGTAAATGAATGCATCTCTAATCAAACATTTAACAAGATTATTAGAAATGAAAACGAAGATCGTGAAAAAATCTATTGGAAATTGCCATAAATTAAAACATCTGAAAGAACGCTAAAATCAAAACTTCAAATGCTTAACAAAGATCTAAAGAGAACCATCATAACCCCAATTTTTCAATCATTAAGAACATCTGATATTATAAAGAACAAGGACACTCTTGAATTAGACTTGATTTCATCTCTAGTTTATGAATACAATTGTGACGACTGTCAAAAATCGTACATTGGTGAATATTTCTCCACAGACATCAACCAAATCTAACAAATTTTAAAATTTTAAAAAGAACAAAGGATTTAAGAATAATGGAGGCTCTTTACATGAAGAACAAAAATAAAGAGCAATTAATTAATAATCAACTAAGTAGTAACATCCTAAAAATGTTTTAAGTGCATGCATATTTATAGTTTTAATGTACACTAGAAGCCAATGTAGTTTTT
Source organism: Hofstenia miamia (assembly GCA_900660155.1). Taxonomy (NCBI): domain Eukaryota; kingdom Metazoa; phylum Xenacoelomorpha; order Acoela; family Hofsteniidae; genus Hofstenia; species Hofstenia miamia. Next base: position 11,217 of record CABFPE010000409.1, on the reverse strand, counting down.
TGTAAATGTATATTGCCGCAATTTTGTTCAGAAGATGATTTTTAAAATCGAAAATGTTTGACGTGTCCTCTGTTCATATCAATGTATCTCAGTAATTTTTGCTAATATATATATATTAGAAGGTATATCGTCACTATATCCCGCTGAAACTCTGTGGGTGTTATGCACTCTTCATTCCCAATTTATTCCATCATTGCAAGAAGTCAATCCTTTATAAGGATGTCAAGAAAAACAATTTTCAAAAACATCATGCTTATCAGCTTCCTGAATCAACAAAAGTAGACCCAAAACTACGGAATAGAACCGCTTACCATGTCGTTAAAATAGTTTCCGTTTAAAACACTGAATTTTAAGTTCTGCGTATCATGTATAGCCAGGTGAAGATCTAGAAAAGATTAATACTGGGGTATGAATAGAAAAATTACCAATTTCCATTGTAGTTTCAGGCAAAAGCATGTATACTTTTAAATATTACACATAAATAACTTTTAGAAAGTATGGAAAATAACACATACGTTAGGATTTAACCATTTATAATTCAAAATTAACACTAAAATGCGCGTGCAAGCATTGCATTTCCGTGATTTTGTGAGAAAAGACAAAAATCAGAACTATAATTGTTACCCACGTCAAAATATGTTATTTTTTAACTTGATTGAACACTTTTATATGCAGTAAACGTGATTAAAGCACGCAATTTGAAATAATTCCCATTTTATGAATTTATATTTGTTTGTCATAATAAAATGTGTTGGCATACAACAAAAAATTGTCAAAAATACATTCACCTCTTGTAGGAACAAAATAGAAGATGAATATTTTGAATAGGATTGAAAAACAATCATTTTCTAAAATATATTTGCAAATAGCAAATTAACTATGAAACTTTACAAATCAAGCGTTTGAATCTGGATATATACAAAACAATGACGCGTATGACACTGAGGGTGTAAATTAAGGCTGGGTAAAATCAATTTCCAATCCTAATAAAAAATTGCGCAAGATCAGACAACTCTATGCGTTTGTAGGCTTCCCAATGGGCACTGTTGGACGGCGTGTGTATTTTTGAATTCAGAAGAAGGGTACATTTCTCTAGAGTGCAGATAAAACAGTCTAACAGAATTAGCGGAATGAGATACCAAATTAATTGTCCGCGGGAAAAGCAATAAAATTCAAATGTTGGATATGTTTTAAATAATTACGAATAGCCTAGTAGAATTGACGAAGAATTTGAATTTTAAATGAGAGATTTGTTTTTAATTGCATTCAGTCAATCAATAAACATTAAACATATTGATTAAATGAGGGGAGATGCAGTTGATAAAAATTATCTACCATTCCTAACAGAACAGTTATAGTTATATTGTTACATCAACTACACGAAATCCCCAATTAACGTGATTCTTTGCTTAATTATAGATAACACAATGCTGCTATGATCTAATATTAATCGCAGACATTTTATGAGGATGGTTAAATACGTACCTCACAAATCTCAAACAGTTTAGCTATAAACCTGAAATATGATTTTTAATGGAATGTAGATGATGGTATGATATATGATATATATATATATATATATATATATATATAA
>CABFPE010000408.1:714784-736297 GCA_900660155.1 Hofstenia miamia | reverse complement strand
AAAAATGTAAGGTAAGGTGGGAAATTAGATCACATAAATAACACAAAAACTAGTAAAAGTACATGCATGACATCAGTAAAACACCCCCGGCAATATCCATGGCGTCTTAGGTCAAAGGCCACCCCTCTAGACCAATCAGCGAAAAGTGGCACCTCCTATGACCCACCTCTCGACCAATCAGAAAAAAGTGGAACAAAATACGAGTCTCTTTATACTACTATCATATCCTCCTCTTGCAGTTGCGTGGTCACTGCTTTCATAATTTTGTTTATTATTTTCTGTTTTACGAGGTCAGAATCTTCATCTGATTCTTCAAATGTTACCTCCTTGCGGATTGGCATGGGTAGTGCCTCTAACTAGGTCTCTTTTCTGGCATGGAATTCGATTTCATGAGTTTGCATGTTATTTATATTCTCCTCTTCTGTTAGTTGTAGCAATCTCAGTTTATCTTTCAATTGTTCCAGCTCCCCTGCCTGTAGGTAGTTATCCTCAATTAGTTGTCTGTTTGTTCTCTCCAGCTCTTGATTTTTTTCTTGCCATTGTTGGTTTTGCTCTAAAAATCTTTTGTTGGACTCCGACAGTTGGTGAGTAAGGATTTTAATTTTGTTTTGAAATAGCTGATGCTGTTCCTCTAAACGCATTTCCATGTTCACTCTAATTTTGCTTAGTATAAATTCATTTTGTCATTCCATCTCTTTGACTTTCTCAGTCAATTGTTCTACTTGTTGTTTTAAGATTTCCTTGCTTTCTTGGCTCTTTCTTAGCATAATCATTATATCCAGTGGGTTTGTGTCTGGGGGGTTCGTCTCTGGGTCTGAACTAAGGGATTGTAGTTCTGTGTCTTTGGCATCTGTTGCTGAGTTCTCACCGAAGTATGGCAATGATCAAATTGTTCTGGGAGTTACTGCTTTCATTGCAGTTTTCTTCACACTTCCTTTTCTTCCCTTTGTCATTTTTCTTCTGGTTAGTAGTGGCTTTCCATCTCTAGGTTTTGATTCCAGGATCCCAGTGAAGTGCATTTGTTCAGTTTGGGGTATCTCTCTTTCTCTTACTGTAGTTAGTTCGTGTAACAATTCGCTGCTTTTATACTTACATTTTCGTCTTGTGGGCGATTTAACTGAATGTTTCTTCTGTAGGTTTGCTGTTCTTGGCTGTTACAGTCGCCATCTAATATCCTCTACCAGGCTTTATCACTGTTTATCTACTGTTACTTTATAATGTTAGCTGTGTTATTGCTGTTAAGGATTTACTTGTTGTTACTGCTTGACTAGTTTCTTCTGTTAACTTATGTAGCCTAGAATTTGCTGCTCACTTCTTAGGTGAAGAAGTCATGCGGTAACCTCTATAACGATCTCCTAATGGGCATCTGCCTGAAGCGGATCTCCACATCCAGTTTCACCATTCCATCATATGGTTGAGTACCACTTCTCAGCTCAGTCAAGATAGCTTATGTGTACCCTACATTAGCTCAGTGCTTACTCAAGACACGACACAACTCGACTTAAACTCTATTGTGTGAAAGTGTTATATCTAATTGCAACCTGAATCATTACTAGTTGTTCGTTAAATATTACAAGTTGCCATTATTGAAAAAATATTGCTTATTTTAAAAATATCTTTTGTAACAACCACCTTCCCTACATTTATTATTTACTACATGTACAGTCACTTTATCAGTCAATTATGGGTCATTATTTAGTTTGAAAAAAAATATTAAGATAATTCATTCTATGCTTCAGTCATCCAACCAATTGTTGAAAGTTTAATTATCTAATACATGTAGAAGTGAAATGCTAGTCGGTTAATGAGAAAAAACCCCCACCACTAACCTATGTGAACTTTCGTGGTTTGGCACAGACCTAGAATCGTTCCCTGTGATGTATCCAGACGACTACTAAACACCGCTCAATTAGCTTGACATCATAATTAAAAATATAAACATTTAATAAGATGAAAAATAAGAATTCTAAGTAAAATTCTTTATCAAATTCTTACAATGGTTTCTAATCTATTTATAGTAATTCCAAAAGAAGTACCTGTCGATTCAAATTTAAACTTTCTGCCAAGATGGCGGCTAAAAATAATGTAAGCGTCATTTAGTCAAAAGTATTTTTATCGACAGACACAAATATCTCTTTTTTGACACATGTTGTTTTCTTAGTTGCATTTTACAAATTAATCTGAAATAATAGCAATTGATTTAATTACAATAATTTTAATCAACTTCTTTTTGATCTTAGTCTCCTCTTGCAACATTTGCAGCTTATTTCCGATTATATGTGGATGATGCTACACTTGTCATTAACCATGGTTGTTTGTCTAATTGTCTCAGACATGTCTCCAATGTCACACCCCACATATATTACTTCATTGGTTCCTCAAAGATCGACGTTTTGTTTGGGCAGATTCTTGTTTTGTTCATCATTTCAACCCCTGACATTTTCCCATCAGGCTTCTGTTTATGATTATCCTACTGATTAATTTTTCCATAACTTGCATTGGTTTCTGTATCTTGTTATGCAACTTTATCTTGTAAACAAAACCTTTTAGCAGCCAGTTTTTCATCTGTGTGGTGATTGGTGGCAGGGCTATTTCAAACTTTTTTGCTTTGGTCAGCTTATGCCTGTTTTTCTTTGATATTGGCAACCTTAGCTCTTTGTGTTCTGTGATGAATATCACCAGTAGCCATGCTGTTTTATGGTATCATATCTCTGGCATATTTTTCTTCTTGAATATCATGTTTTTAAAATCTTGTTTTGTGTTCAGTTCATATGCCCTGTTTATTTCTGCTAATGTAGCATAATCCAAGAATTAATGCTGCTAAAGATAAATGAAGAAAAGATTAGTTGGTTGAGGAAGATTATCATTCAATTATGATTAAATTAATATTAATTGTAAAGCAAATTCAATTTAGATTTATCATCATTAATTTTTTAAAATGCAACTAAGAAACAACATTTACCAAATAGTATTTGTCAAAAACAAAGGGGGCATGGATTCTCTGTCTATTTTCAACATTCTTTTCTCTCTTTCTTTTGAGAGTATAGTTCTTTCTGAGGTGGTATCTGAGGAGGCATGTAGCTGAGTATTCCTTTGTGGTATTCTGCTGGTGCTTAGTTTTAATTTCCATGAGCTCTCAACTTGTGCTAATGGCTTCTACTTGGTCACCCTTGAATTGGCTCCCAGTGGGCTCAGTTAACACTTGAACAGTTGTGGGTTCCATAAAAGAAAACAGTAGCCTTGAATAGCTTTCATATAGCTACAGTTCCCCTGGAACTCTGTCTGCCCAGCTGCCCTTGAATCAGTGTTGAATCTTTTATTATTCAGTATTTTGTTCTCAATCCTTCCGCCCCTTGAATCAATGTCCAGATTGAGAACTTCTCCTCACTCTTTTCCTTCTGTTTGATGTTGTGAGACCTTGATTCCCTTGCACTCTCTTTTTCAATGGTTGGTGCATTGTGTTCCTCTAATTTCCTAAATTCAGTTAGTAAATTTAAATCCCTTATTTCAGGGTCATATAAATTTTTATCTCTTGCAGCCCTTTGAGGCAACCTCTTCTCTCTACAGTTTCATTTCCAATATTGCCTTCATATTCTTCATCATAATTTTCTTCTGGTAGGCTATTTAAATCATTCATTTCATATACTATTTCATTATTATTAGTACATGTCAATTTGAACTTGGCATTTTCTTCCAACTTTGTTTCTTCAATTTCTGCTGTCACCTTTTTCAAATTTTGAAAGTGCAGTAACTTGCAATTGTCTATCATATATTCATTGTTCAGTAGTGTTTGTGTTATTGTGTATGGGCTGGACCAGATTGTTTTTAACTTTCAAATCTGGTTCATGTCAGTTAATTTTACTAGTGTGAATGCATACATTTTGTCACCTACTTTGTGCACATGTCCATATATTTTTCTATTGTTGTCTTACCACAAACTTTTTTATATTGTGGCACATTGTTTCATGTATTCCAGTTATCTGAGCTTTGAGCTGCTTCATGTACTCATTATCCATTTTTTCACTTTAATTGAAGTACTGCATTGATAAAGTTGTCACCACCTCTCTTCCAAACATCACCTTAAATGGTGTCATCCCTGTTGTTGAATGCACCCAAAGTGTTATAAAAATATTCCACCATCTCTATCACTTTTCTCCATTTGCTTCCTCCTATTCTTGTAGTTGTCACTCTCACCAATTTAATTAATGTTCATTTCAACCTTTTCACTGCCTTATTAGCCTGTGGGTGGTAAGCTGTGGTTTTTTGCTGACTATTTCCAACAGTTTCAACACTTCCTGAAAGAGTCCACTTTTGAATATGTGGTCCTTTGTCCATTATTATCATTTCCATCAGTCTGAATTTTAGGATCCACTCCTTCATCACTATCTCTGCTGTCTTTTTGGCTCTTATGTTTTTCATATGTATTATTCTTGCATACTTTGTAAAATTGTCCACCATTACTAGCAAGTGTTGGTATTGTTCCTCATCTTGTGATAGCATTTCCAGATCTATGTGTAGTATTTTGTTCAGTTGTATCACTATAATCTTTTCCAGTGGTGCTCTCTGTGCTTGCTTATTGTTCAATAAACATGTTCTACATTTATTTATTATGTCTTCTGTCACTTTTCTCAACTGTATTGTGATAAACCTGGTATTGTATGTCTTCTCCTTTTGTGTTATCCCTACATGACCTTTCTTGTGTACCTTTTGTATTAATTCTCTTTTGTAGTACTCTGGAATTGCTATTCTGTTGCTTTGTGCCTCAATGTATAACAGTCCTTTTCTGTTCAATTTCCATCAGTATTTCTCAAAGTAACCTGTTGTTATCTTCAATAGTTTTGTCTTTGGTTCCTATATTTTGTTGATGACTTCATTTAATATTATATCATCTTTCAGTTTCTCTATGATCTTGTTCTCTCTTATTTCTTCTTTTACCATTATTGGTAAGATTGCTTGCCCCTTCTTGTTTATGTTTATTTCAGGTAGCCCTTTTATTCTGTGTGAGGCAAGAATTTAAATTCTTTCTTTTCTCCTTCTGTCTTTGCCATATCTCTCTGATATTTAGGGAATGATGTCCAGAAGTCTGCATTATTGTGTTGGCTCCTTTTGATGTTCAATCTTAAATGTGAATTCATTTAAGTATTCAATCCATCTTGAGACTATCCCCAATTTATCTCCTAAGAATTTTTTTCAGCCATGCCAATCAACTGTTGTCAATACAAACTCTGAATTCTCAACCAATTAAGAAGTGTCTAAACTTTTTAATGCTCTTGATGAGAACAAAGCATTTCTAATTTCGTTGATCCATAATTCTCCTTGCTCACCTTCAATTTCCTTCCCATTTTTCATTTGACCCAGAGTTGCACCTATTGTGACTTTGCTTGCATCACAGTCTAAAATAAATTGTTGTGTTTGAGTAGTTATGGCTGCAGCAAAAAGAGATCACTAACTTGGATTCTGATTGGTTGAGAGCCAGGTTCATAACATCTATTCTGATTGGTCGAGAGCTCATGATGTCACATGTCACGTGACAGGCTGTGAATATTGGAGGAGGCTGATTTCAGTGGCTCATCCACTTGACAAATGTTTTTGACAGCTTGCTAATGGATTTTCAGTGATGACACATACTTGACTTTTTAAGTGTATCAACTAATAGATTTTCAAGTAGCTAGTTTTAATTAGTGATTCATGACATTTACAATGACATTTACAGGATGATTGATTTTTTGTAATGATTCATATACATGTTGGGGCCAATTTAGTTTACATTTGTGGTGTGTTTTGCTATAGTGATGTTACATGATTTTGGTTGGTATACCACACATTATTTACATGGGTTACACCTACGTGTTTTATAATGACACACTCCAAAAATTTCCATCATCACATGCAAAAGACTACACACTGTTTTTTTTCAAATACATTGATATTTTATTGTAAAAAGTTCCATACATTTAATTCATTTTTTGGGAAAAGGGTTGGGGAAAATTATTTGTTATACTTAAAGATGTAGCACACAATTTGCTTCAATTGATTAACCATCACTACATAAAATCTTTATTTCATTTTCTGTATTATACTTCATGTAAAGGCTACACACTGTTTTTGTTAATATACATTGTTATCACACATTACATTTGATAATCAATTTTCCTATTTTAACCCATTTTTTCAAATATGCTTCTGTTTTTCCATTGTAAAATTCCTTTCATTTTGGTAATATTCAAATACAGAAAAATGAGAAAAATTTTGTTACATGCATAATACACATTATAACCAACCTACATTTTCAGAAAGAGTAAAACATGGTTTAATGCATAAACACACAATTTCATTTTCCTAAAAATTATACATGCAAAATGTTATTAATATAATTTATATATACATGGTGGTCTTTTCTTTACACATCTTTTGGTGTATACATATTTTTTCATGACTGTANCTTTTCTCCTTCTGTCTTTGCCATATCTCTCTGATATTTAGGGAATGATGTCCAGAAGTCTGCATTATTGTGTTGGCTCCTTTTGATGTTCAATCTTAAATGTGAATTCATTTAAGTATTCAATCCATCTTGAGACTATCCCCAATTTATCTCCTAAGAATTTTTTTCAGCCATGCCAATCAACTGTTGTCAATACAAACTCTGAATTCTCAACCAATTAAGAAGTGTCTAAACTTTTTAATGCTCTTGATGAGAACAAAGCATTTCTAATTTCGTTGATCCATAATTCTCCTTGCTCACCTTCAATTTCCTTCCCATTTTTCATTTGACCCAGAGTTGCACCTATTGTGACTTTGCTTGCATCACAGTCTAAAATAAATTGTTGTGTTTGAGTAGTTATGGCTGCAGCAAAAAGAGATCACTAACTTGGATTCTGATTGGTTGAGAGCCAGGTTCATAACATCTATTCTGATTGGTCGAGAGCTCATGATGTCACATGTCACGTGACAGGCTGTGAATATTGGAGGAGGCTGATTTCAGTGGCTCATCCACTTGACAAATGTTTTTGACAGCTTGCTAATGGATTTTCAGTGATGACACATACTTGACTTTTTAAGTGTATCAACTAATAGATTTTCAAGTAGCTAGTTTTAATTAGTGATTCATGACATTTACAATGACATTTACAGGATGATTGATTTTTTGTAATGATTCATATACATGTTGGGGCCAATTTAGTTTACATTTGTGGTGTGTTTTGCTATAGTGATGTTACATGATTTTGGTTGGTATACCACACATTATTTACATGGGTTACACCTACGTGTTTTATAATGACACACTCCAAAAATTTCCATCATCACATGCAAAAGACTACACACTGTTTTTTTTCAAATACATTGATATTTTATTGTAAAAAGTTCCATACATTTAATTCATTTTTTGGGAAAAGGGTTGGGGAAAATTATTTGTTATACTTAAAGATGTAGCACACAATTTGCTTCAATTGATTAACCATCACTACATAAAATCTTTATTTCATTTTCTGTATTATACTTCATGTAAAGGCTACACACTGTTTTTGTTAATATACATTGTTATCACACATTACATTTGATAATCAATTTTCCTATTTTAACCCATTTTTTCAAATATGCTTCTGTTTTTCCATTGTAAAATTCCTTTCATTTTGGTAATATTCAAATACAGAAAAATGAGAAAAATTTTGTTACATGCATAATACACATTATAACCAACCTACATTTTCAGAAAGAGTAAAACATGGTTTAATGCATAAACACACAATTTCATTTTCCTAAAAATTATACATGCAAAATGTTATTAATATAATTTATATATACATGGTGGTCTTTTCTTTACACATCTTTTGGTGTATACATATTTTTTCATGACTGTACACATTTGTAGACTGTTACACCTTTATTGACTTGTACACAATTTTTGGGTTGTACATGTTTGTAGACTGATACATCTTTTCTTGACTTTTCATATTTTTTTCACTTTTTTGCATGTTTGTAGACTGATACACCTTTATCAACTCACATATGATTTTTTGGGGTTGTATATGTTTGCTGACTGATGCATCTTTTTTTCACTCCTACTTGATTCTTATAACTTTATATGACTGCATACATTTACATGGGTTTTCCTAATTTCACAGCTTTTCTCAACTCAATCACCATTTTTCAATTTTATGTGATTTATAGACTATGTTTATGTGATTGTATGCGTCACACAGTGTTCAACTCTTCCATTGTTTTGTATCACCAAAATTCCGCATTTGCTCTAAACATATAAACTTGAAATGTTTGTACTAATAATTCTACTTTGCACTGTTAGTTAAAAAAATATTATGTCTAAATAATTCTAGTCAGCTAATTGTAGCAATTAAACACCCATCAATATCAGTATCTTTAAAAGGATTCATGTTAAAATTCAATAGCAAAACGTCTACAATCAATTTAATTGATTAAAACAATTTAGCTTTTTAATAATTCAACACTTGTAATTTAGTTTTAATCAAAAAGTGCATATATAACTTAGTTTAAATGCGTATGATGTAAAGAGATAATAAATCAATGGATATATCCAGATAAACCAACAATGTGTCTATTCATTTATTCCAAAAAACATGTACTCTGAGAAGTAAAATATTTCATCAATGTGCATAACCAAATAAAACATTACCATATATAAAATTTTTTGTTAGCCAAGTTCACTCCAACATTTAAACCAAGTTCAAAACACTGAGTTGATTATGCACAAGTTGATCTCCTAACATTAAAAAATCTCTTAACATGAGGCAATTAGCCCGATTTGGTTAGATGTTATAGCAACCATGAGGCAAGGCTGACAGATCCAAAAAAGCATTACCCACTTCCATTACTAATCAAATTAATCCCACAATACATGTGAATTTTGATATATATTAGCAAAATACCTCCCCAGTGAGTTGCATGCAGGGTTCTCCAATCTCTCTCTCTCTCTCTAATTAATGCCATCTGCTATCTATTTTCTTCATAATTCCTCATTATGGTTTTTTATGCCAAAACATGCATTCATCCTCTTGTGTAATATACAATGTCAGAGAAATGCATGTACTTTGTTCTTCTCTCTCATGTGTTACCATGGGAATTCACCAATTGAGAATTAACACAAATTAGTGTGTGCACCAGTCTATTTCTTTGAGAGATAATCACAGAGAACTAAAACTGGGTTTTAATTTAAAACTATTTAGTTTCTTTGCAAATTGCATTGATAATATATGTAGTGTTTTTATTTCCAAATTAAGTCTCACCAGGAAATTTTTATTGACGTTAAACATGTACAAGAAATCATTTTTTGCTTAATCATATTATTTAATTGTAAAAATAACTTACCCTTGGTGGAGAAATTCAATGATCCTTAACTCATTCTCCATAAAAACTGAATAATGCACTACATTTTGCAACTCAGAAAATTATATTGATAGATTTATTTAATTAAAAACACAAATGTATAGAGTTTACACAAATGCTACAAAACTTTACATTTATTCCATTGATATATGATCATGACGCAGGTTTATACATTGGATTTAATTTTTTCATGATGGTGCTTTGTTTTACAGCATATCTCAGAATCAAGGAAATTTATCTGATGTGTAATAGTGTGCATCCAACAAATCGAGGTTCTACAATATTTATTTGTACCATTAAAACATGATTTCCAGCGTATATCTTATGTTCATAGTATGCATTGGTTGTTATGTTTGGATATATCTTTCCATAAAATCCTAGCATATTTCCATAATTAAACAACATTAGTATGATATTTGTTATTGAAATTATAACAAGATTTATGTTGCCAAATAAATTACCACACAATCCATGTAAAAATTTAACAATGTTTTTGTTTCACTCAAGAATTTTGCTATTTTTTTCATTAAATATACAATTCCATTGCTAAAAATGACATATAAAAATAAGATAATTTCACATTTCAAAACATAAAAACACACTGTTCTAGTTAGCATGAGGGGAATTTTCAACATTTCACCTAACACATCAATGCATATGTCTAAAGTAAATTAGATTTATGGATGGTTGTAATTGGCATTACACCAGTCGATTTCTGACATGGCTTTGTTGGTTTGAATCTGGCCCATCCAAAGTATTCCTTATTTTTTCATGGTTTTAGCTAAAAAATTGATAATTTATGTAAAATATATGCAAGTAGAAAAATAAATCTAACAAATCATTTGAGAAGAAAAAAACCAATTTCCGTTTTACTAATAATTTTTACCACAGGGCCATGCTTTGTATGAGTTGAATACACACTGCAAATTGCAAACTGCTCACCAATGGACAACTCATAAAGTGATATGTATTTTCCATAACAAGGTTCTTCTGAAACTGAGTTAAGTTAACTGACTATAGCAGTACATGATAATTTCTCAGGAATCAATACATTACATGCAAAGGGTTACACACCATTTTTTCAAATATGCTGCAATTTTTCCATCATAAAAATTCCATTTGTTTTGGTAATATCCTAATGCATAAAATGAGAAATTTTTCATTAAATTTAACATTACAAGTGTAATATATGATAAAAACAAACTAGTTTTAAGAAAATTAATACATGGGTTATGCATAAAAATGAGTTAACGTTACAGACATGTGATATATAGACTTTCATGATAAAGGCAATTTCACTTTTCTGAAAAATTATACATGCAATGTTGCTAGTACGATTTTTATATATACATGCTGCATTCATTAATAATATATTTAATAACATTGATCACACACAAGTTCTATATAATTTGTAAAAATGTAAACCATTCTGCTTAATATGAGTCTTTCTGATGCTCTTGCTATGTATTAGAAAGCTTTGAAATCTCTGACACACAAAAAAATTTCACATTTCAAAGCATAAAAACGACTTACCATAGTAAATAAGAAGACATCCTCTGCAATTAATCTCCCATGAAGATTGATTTTCTCATTAAAAACACATTGTTCTAGTTAAAATGANCTAATAGGTTTTTGTTGTTTTAGCAAGTTATTGGCGTGTTACTAGATATAATGATCAGATGCAAACCCACACCTCCAAGTAATTATTAAATTTATATCTCTTTACATGATGGCTCAAATATATCTGATCTAGCATTGTAATTCATTTAGCCCTCCAAGGCTTTATATGTTTTATAATGGAGGATATTTCATTTTTTTCATGGTGAATGATTGACACAATAGAAAGCCATGCTATGTGTTATAAATTTAATTAGTAGTATGAAATGCATTGTTACATCTGATCACTAAGGTCTCTAACATGAAAATTAATCAATATCTCTCTGTTGTATGATGGTATGATTATATCTCAAATTTCTATTGAAGTTTGNCGACTTACCATAGTAAATAAGAAGACATCCTCTGCAATTAATCTCCCATGAAGATTGATTTTCTCATTAAAAACACATTGTTCTAGTTAAAATGACGGAATTTTCAGTTTTCTGTCTGATAATGAGTTTTGTTGAAATTATACATATCTTTCTAAGATTGATGTAAATTAAACACAGTATAGTTATAAAAATGATATTACGCCTAAAAATGTTTTGACATAAAATACAAGCATGTAGAAAATAAATCTGACAAGGAATATGTATTTACACCCTCCAAAATAAAATACACGCTAAATTTTATATAAAATTTTGTATTTTAAAGATTCTTATATTTTTCTGAAGGAAGATATGCCCTCACATCTTAAAATATCAATCAATTTGCATACAAAGCGACTAATTTATTAAGAATACTTAGGAATTTTTTTGCAAATAGGCTAATTTGTTAAGAAGTTTATTATACACTTATGTAAACTGTGCATATATATGACCAAATATTCTTCCAAATACCATGATACGTCATAGACTTGACTGGATTCAATACAACCACCCATTAATAATGAGATATAATGTCAGTATACATTATTCATTAAGATTGGTACCATACATAACAAATCCTCCAACATGTGCAAATGTAAATTCTAAAATTATTCATAGCTCGATTATGTGATGTGTGATTAACCCATTCTATAACCACTTCCCACATTATTCATGAATTAACAATGGGTTATGACTAATCAATTAACACTTGTCAATCAATCTTAACAAATGTGATGAATGCTTTTTGTTGAAATTGCTTTGCAATTTCATCAAAAATTATTTTTGTGAGAGATTCCTTGGAATCTCTCAGCAAAAAAATGCGTGAAAAAACANATGTTCACCTAACACATTAATGCATATGTCTAAAGTAAATTAGATTTATGGATGGTTGTAATTGGCATTACACCAGTCGATTTCTGACATGGCTTTGTTGGTTTGAATCTGGCCCATCCAAAGTATTCCTTATTTTTTCATGGTTTTAGCTAAAAAATTGATAATTTATGTAAAATATANAATGTTTTTGTTTCACTCAAGAATTTTGCTATTTTTTTCATTAAATATACAATTCCATTGCTAAAAATTTTCCGTGAACTTTCCTTTTTTACAATTAATGGTTGGCATACTAATAGGTTTTTGTTGTTTTAGCAAGTTATTGGCGTGTTACTAGATATAATGATCAGATGCAAACCCACACCCCCAAGTAATTATTAAATTTATATCTCTTTACATGATGGCTCAAATATATCTGATCTAGCATTGTAATTCATTTAGCCCTCCAAGGCTTTATATGTTTTATAATGGAGGATATTTCATTTTTTTCATGGTGAATGATTGACACAATAGAAAGCCATGCTATGTGTTATAAATTTAATTAGTAGTATGAAATGCATTGTTACATCTGATCACTAAGGTCTCTAACATGAAAATTAATCAATATCTCTCTGTTGTATGATGGTATGATTATATCTCAAATTTCTATTGAAGTTTGATTAACTATGCTTTGCCAATATTCACACTATATGTTATGTGTGTACACAAGATGGAATTATATTAACAACCAAATGCTATAACAAATATGGTTAGAAAGGCATTATGCCCCATTAATTGAAGGCATAAACTATTTCTGATTCCCATTTCCCTGCATCAAGAAGGTATTCAAATAACTAGTCATTAGTCACTGCTATGAAAATATATCTACATGCATATGTTCTAGAATATTTTAATGAATTGAACAAACATTAAATAATTTTGTTGGTTGTATAAATGACATATAAAAATAAGATAATTTCACATTTCAAAACATAAAAACACACTGTTCTAGTTAGCATGAGGGGAATTTTCAACATTTCTAGGACACAAATGTTCACCTAACACATTAATGCATATGTCTAAAGTAAATTAGATTTATGGATGGTTGTAATTGGCATTACACCAGTCGATTTCTGACATGGCTTTGTTGGTTTGAATCTGGCCCATCCAAAGTATTCCTTATTTTTTCATGGTTTTAGCTAAAAAATTGATAATTTATGTAAAATATATGCAAGTAGAAAAATAAATCTAACAAATCATTTGAGAAGAAAAAAACCAATTTCCGTTTTACTAATAATTTTTACCACAGGGCCATGCTTTGTATGAGTTGAATACACACTGCAAATTGTAAACTGCCCACCAATGGACAACTCATAAAGTGATATGTATTATACATAACAAGGTTCTTCTGAATCTGAGTTAAGTTCACTGACTGTTACAGAACATGATAATTTCTTGGGAATCAAATACATTACATGCAAAGGGTTAAACAACATTTTTTCAAATATGCTGCTATTTTTCCATTGTAAAAATTCTATTTGTTTTGGTAATATCCAAATACATAAAAGAGAAATTTTTCATTAAACAACATTACAAGTGTAATATATGATAAAAACAAACTAGTTTTCAGAAAAAGTAAAGCATGGATTATGCATAAAAACAAGTTAACATTACAGGCATGTGATATATAGACTTACATGATAAAGGCAGTTTCTCTTTTCTGAAAAATTATACATGTGATGTTGCTAGTAGGATTTTTACATATACATGCTGCTTTCATTAATAATATATTTAATAACATTGATCACACACAAGTTCTATATAATTTGTAAAAGTGTAAACCATTCTGCTTAATATGAGTCTTTGTGATGCTCTTTCTATGTATTATAAAGCATTGAAATCTCTTACATACAAAGAGAATTTCACATTTCAAAGCATAAAAATGACTTGCCATAGTAAATAAGAAGACATCCTCTGCAATTAATCTCCCATGAAGATGGATTTTTGCATTAAAAACACATTGTTCTAGTTAAAATGACGGAATTTTCAGCGTTTCTGTCTGCTAATGAGCTTGTTGAAATTATATGTATATTTCTAAGATTGAAGTAAATTAAACATGGTATAGTTATAAAATGATATTATGCCTGACAATGTTTTGACGTAAAATACAAGCATGTAAAATATAAATCTGACAAGGAATATGTATTTATACCCTCCAAAATAAAATACATGCTAAATTTTATATAAAATTATGTATTTTAAAGATTCTTGTATTTTTCTTAAGGCAAATATGCCCTCACATTTTAAAATATCAATCAATTTGCATACAAAGCAACTAATTTATTAACAATACTTAGGAACTTTTTTGCAAATAGGCTAATTTGTTAAGATGTTTATTATACACTTATGTAAACTGTGCATATATATGACCAAATATTCTTCCAAATACCATGATACGTCATAGACTTGACTGGATTCAATACAACCACCCATTAATAATGAGATATAATGTCAGTATACATTATTCATTAAGATTGGTACCATACATAACAAATCCTCCAACATGTGCAAATGTAAATTCTAAAATTATTCATAGCTCGATTATGTGATGTGTGATTAACCCATTCTATAACCACTTCCCACATTATTCATGAATTAACAATGGGTTATGACTAATCAATTAACACTTGTCAATCAATCTTAACAAATGTGATGAATGCTTTTTGTTGAAATTGCTTTGCAATTTCATCAAAAATTATTTTTGTGAGAGATTCCTTGGAATCTCTCAGCAAAAAAATGCGTGAAAAAACATGGAAAAGTTGATAAAAGATGCATCAATCAGCAAACATATACAACCCCAAAAAAATCATGTGTGAGATAATAAAGGTGTATCAGTCTACAAACGTGCAAAAAGTGAAAAAAAATATGGAAAGTCGAGAAAAGATGTATCAGTCTACAAACATGTACAACCCAAAAATTGTGTACAAGTCAATAAAGGTGTATCAGTCTACAAACATGTACAGTCATGAAAAAATATGTATACACCAAAAGATGTGTACAGAAAGGATCGCCATTTAAAACTAATATATTAATATTGTATATTAAAATGTGTGTGTGTGTATATATATATTAATAACATTTTGCATGCATAATTTTTAGGAAAACGAAATTGCATGTTTATGCATTAAACAATGTTTTACTCTTTCTGAAAATGTAGGTTGGTTATAATGTGTAATATGCATGTAACAAAATATTTCTCGCTTTCTGTATTTGAATATTACCAAAATGGAAGGAATTATACAATGGAAAAACAGAAGCATATTTGAAAAAATGGGTTAAAATTGTTTGTTTGCTTAGAAACAAAATGGTTGTTTCGTAAAATGAAATAGTGTGTTTTGAAAACAAAAATGTATAATTTTTGAAAAAAATTTTTAAAAAATGAGTTAAACACTGTACTCAAAGACTTTCGAAATTAAGGAAAATTGATTACCAAATGTGAGGTGTGATAATGATGTATATTAACAAAAGCAGTGTGTAACCTTTACATGAAGTATAATACAGAAAATGAAATATACATGTTATGTAGTGATGGTTAATCAATTGAAGCAAATAGTGTACTAAATCTTTAAGTATAACAAATATTTTTCTGTTTTGTGAAAAAACAGTGTGTAGTGTTTTGCATGTAATGATGGAAATTTTTGGAGTGTGTCATTATAAAACACGTAGGTGTAACCCATGTAAATATTGTGTGGTATACCAACCAAAATCATGTAACGTCACTATGGCAAAACACACCGCGAATGTAAACTAAATTGGCCCCAACATGTTTATGAATCATCACAAAAAATCAATCATCCTGTAAATGTCATGAATCACTAATTAAAACTAGCTACTTAAAAATCCATTTGGCAATACACTTAAAAATTCAAGTATGTGACATCACTGAAAATCACAGAAATCAGCCTCCTCCAATATTCACCGCTTGTCACGTGACATGTGACGTCACGAGCTCTCGACCAATCAGAATCCGAGTTAGTGACCTTTTGATGCTGAGGCCATAACTACTAGTCTGGCATATTCAATGATGGTAATTTTGCTAATTCCTCTTTTATATTATCCAACTCTTCTTGTTCTTGCCAAGTCCAAACAAATGGTACTGACTTCTTCATAAGCTTGGTCATTTTCACTGTCTTGCCTGCTAAGTTTGGCATGAAGGTTCCATAATAGTTAAAGAATCCCATTATTCTTTGTATGTCCTTCTTATTATTGGGTTTCTCTATTTTTCTAAATCATGTCTCTTGCATTATCTTTCATGCATATTCTCCTTTCTCAATTACTCTTCCCAGAAATACTATCTTCTATTTCAGTATGTCACATTTGTTTCCATTGATTCTGAGTCCTGCCTTTTCCAGCATACTTAATGTTCTTTCTAGTTTTTGTAAGTGTTCTTGCACTGTATCAATTGTCACAATGATGTCATCCATATATGCATTGACTTTATCTTCTATCTTGTGTGTCTTGTTCTTCAGTACCTTGGTTATATATTGTTGAAACATCATGGAGGCATTACACAATCCAAATGCCATATATATCCATTCATACAGGCCATATGGTGTTATAAATGCTGTTTTCTCAATGTCTTCCTCTTCCATTCTTACTTGCCAGTATGCTTTACATAAATCTATCAATGTGAAATATTTATGTTTACTCACCTCATAGAGCATATCTTCTATTCTTGGGAGAGTGTATGAGTCCTTTTTCATTATCTTGTTTAACTTTCAGAAGTCTATACACAGTCAGTATTGATTTCCCTGTTTTATGAACACCATTGGTGTTGAGTATTGACTTTTGCTTGGTCTAATGATTTTATTGTCAATTAGTTCAATTATTATCTGATTGTACACTTCTTTCATTTGCCCTGCAATATTCTTACTGGTAATTTTATTGGCTGGTCTGTTGTTGTTATTATTTTATGTGTTTCACCTATTGCTTGACCTATGCTGATGTCTCCATAGTTGAATATCCTCTTATGCCTCTCCAATAGGTTTTTGAGTTGCCATATCTTGCCTTTGTCTAAGTGTTGTTATTCTTTGTCTTTTATTTCTGGTATTTTATAGCTTTCTTTTTCTGCTTTCATCCCTAGGCCCTTGAATTAGCCCTTGGGACTAATCGCCACCTCCATGCTGTTCATCCACTTGCCCTTGAATTAGCTGTGTGGATTACTTACTGCTTTCATTTGCTCATCCTTAAATCAACCATGCAAGTTACTTACCCCATTGTTTTCTTTTATTGCTTTCCAGATTAATCTAATGTTGGATTTGACATATTTTCCATATATTCTCACATTTCATTTCTTCATGTTAACATTCCTGTTTGTCACATTCAGGATGGGTATATTCCCCTTTCTATTTTTTAATGGCACAAACACTTGATGGCATTGACACTCTCTTTGTGTTGATTCCTTTATTTTTGCATAGCATGATTGCTGCTGTTATCTGGTTTTCTGTTTTTATTGTGTACCTCCTCCATTGATATGGTTGCAATTTTATGTCTTCCTCCAGCTCAAAGGTAATTGTCATCTGTTTCCCTTTTTCTTCTTCAATTTACATTTCTTCTTCCTATACTTTTATTGTCTTGTTTGCATAATTTATCACACATTTGGTTTTTGTCAGGAAATCATTACCAAGTATTATTTCATAAGGTAATAAATTATTATGGGTATCTACTACTACCAACAATTGATTAAAAGTTGTGTTCACTATCCTCATTTGAACTGCTTTTATTATTCCTTTGGTGTCAATATACTTGCCCAATAAATTAATCACCTGTTTGTTTTATTTCTCTAAGTCTTCTCTTTCAAAACCCAACTTCATTGCACATTCGTCAGTAATTATTGAAGTTGCTCCTCCTGTATCAATTGTTGCCTTTTTCATCATTACTATTATTATTGGTGCTTGGTTTTACTGAGTCAGCACTCTACTTAGTTTTCCAATTCTTTCTTGTTTTGTGATGCTTCAGTCAATTCTACTTCTGATTCTATTATATCCTAGGCATCATAATAGGCTTATTTCTCTCCTATCATGTTTATCTGCTTTCTACAATCTGGCTTTTTGTGACCCCTTTGTCTGCAATTGTAACATTCACATCTCTCTCTCTCTCTTAACTTTTTGGTTTTCATATCTCCTGTTTTTACTTGGATTACTTTGTCTACTTTCTTTTCATTGTAGAGTTTGTTTGTTGTTTACATTTTGTAATTGTTTCTCCATTGTGGTGTTTCCTTGTTCCATGTGTGCCTTCTTGTAGATGTGTGCATTATTTTCAATTGTCACTTGAATATCAACTGCTTTTCTGATCATCTTTCAAACTTATCATCAACATCACATTATTTTTCAAATTGAGTTCTGATGTTCACTGGCATTCCCTTGCATATGTGAGAGAATAAGTCATATTTTGAGTACTTGCTCTCCCTCAAGCTCAGTGTTAGCAATCTTTCTCTTTTGGATGTAGTTTCTGATGTTGTCATTTTTCTTCATTTTTGTTGTGTTCAAAATGATGTGATACTGATTTTTGAAGCTTTTGTTTTCATAGTATTCTTTGAAATCTCTAATTAACTACTCATAATTTCTCTTAGTTTCAGTGTCTAATAATAGGTAGTGTTGATATGCCATTCCTGTTAGATAGACCAGGAGTCTGGCTGCTGCTTCCTGATTGACTGTTCTTTTGGCCATCATGATTTTAAACATTTGCAGTCATTCAATGAATGTAGGATTGTATCCATCTACTTTCCCATTGAATTTTGGAAGCATTGTCTTGCAAGGTATGGTTTCATTATTCCTGTTCTGTATCAGGATTGAGCTTTTGAATTTTGGTTTAATTTGCCTCTTTATATTTTCCTCACTCTGGAACTGCTTTACCACTGCTTTTGTGATTTCATTTATAATTTTTTGTTTGTCTTCTTCATTCTCTTCTTTGTACTCCTCATAGGTTTTCCTGTATCTGTTTTCCCTCTTGGGTGTTGCTTGTGCATCATTTTCCCTTTCTTGTTGGAACTCTATCTCGTAAGTTTGTATGGTTCCCTGGTTTTCTTCTTTGTTTAATTGAATTAGTCTTAGCTTGCCTCTCAGTTGTTCAAACTCCTGCGCCTGTATGTCATTGTCTTCTATCGGCTGTCTGTTTTCTCTTTCCAATTGTCGATAAATTTTCTCCCATCTCTCATTTTGTTCTAAGAACTTTTTGTTTGATTCTGCCAGTTGTTGTGTTAATCCTTTTAATTCCTGTTGGAATATTTCGCTCAGTGCTTCTAGTCTCACATTCATGTCTGCTTTGATTTCACCTAGCAGTTGTTCTCTTTGTTGCTCCATTTGTTGGAACTTCTTGGTCAACTGTCATATCTCTTCTTTGGATACTGTCTCTGTTTTGTGGCTTTTTCTCAAAATTTCGAGAATTTCTCATGGGCTCATTTCTGGGGACATGTGTAAAGTCTGTAACTCCATTGAGGGAGACTGATTAGTTCCATCTGAGTGTGTTGTTGATTGTGATGCAACTGGGATTACAACTGCTCTGGATGTTGTTTTCTTCAAGCTTCCTCTCCTTCCTTTGTTTGTCATATTTGTTTTCATTGTCAATAGTGGTTTTCCCTTTTTGTTCAGATTCTTCCTGATCACTATTGTGCAGTATAGTTAGGTATTTCAAGTCATTGAGTTCTGCTGATTATCGATTTTTTGTTAAGTTCAGTTGCTTTTAACTACATTGCTCCATTTAAGAAATGTTGGTGCCTTAGGTATCCAAGTTCTGTTATTGATTTGCTTTAATGTTTTTTCTATTCCAGGATCTTGTGAAACTTGTCATGGTCGCCATGTAGCATCTCCTACCAGGCTTGACATCCATTTACTCAAATCTGGATTTGATTGTGTGGTGAACTAGTGGGTAGGGATCTAATGGTTTCTTACTGCTTTGCTTTATCATTAACTATTCCTATTAACTATCATTAACAGACAATTTAATCATCACTATTTAGTTGAAGTAGCTTTGCATTGTGTCCAACAGTTGCTGTTCTCCAAAGTCAGCAACAATTCCAGCAATCTGTTTCCATTGAAGTGTATCCAGCACTCAGCTCAATTGCTCTCCTTATGTGTACCCTAGCTTAATGCAGTGCTTACTAAAGGCTCAGCACAACTCGACTTAAACTCATTTTGCAAAGTGTAATAATCAATTGCAACCAGGCTTGTCACTAGGTGCTTAATTAATTAATATACAAAGAGCAATTACCAAAAACTATTAGCTTTAAAATAATTAACTAAACAATTAGCATCTTCCTATCCTACAAACAATAATTGTAATAGAAGAAAATGGTCTCGTTATCAGTCACTTTATAGTTACTACTTTGGATCTAGAAAAGATAATAATATGTCCTACATTTGGCTTACTAGCCTTATTGCGAATTTGTTATCAGGACTTACATGTACAAAGGGAATCGATAGTCAGCTAAATGGGTAATCAAAAAACTCCTATTTGTATCCCTAACTTATGTGCGGTTTCATGGTCAGGGGCGCAGAAGCTTGAATCATTCCCGTCATGAGATCCTCACCACTACTCAACACGAACTGTTTAGCTTGACATTTACTTTAATTAATCAAACCATGAAAATCTAAAGATAAGAATTCCGAAGAATTTACTTCAACAATCTTTCTTGCTTTATTTATAGTTAATTTCAAAAAAGTAACTGTCGATTTAAATTTTTAAATTATTCATCTGCTAAAGTTGGCTAAAAATAATGAGAAGCAATTTCACCCTCTTCGTTTTGCCAAATGAGTGCTTTCAACAAGTAAAAATTTTTTACATTTGTATTTGATAGATCTTAGTTGCAAAATACAGCAAATTGATTTGCTAAATAAATTTCTAATCATTTTTGTTTTTCTTTTTCTTTTCTTTGACTGACTTCTTTTCTCTTTAGTGGCTAATTTGGTGGATTATGTTACATTAGCCATTGGTATCTACCATAGGCGGCTCGTACGTGTAAGCAAAGCAAGCAGTGCCTGCCCAATATTTTTTTGATAAATGAATTGCATTCTTAATTGTCTGAATTTATACCCATACACTTGTACAAATCGTAAATTATTAGTTTTTCTTTAAAACAATAATCAAGAATCAAGTAATAAATGACTTGAATTAGGAAATAATTCATTATGATTTGCTTTAAAAATCATTGAATGATTGCGCCACAGCAAGCAAATGCCTTAGTGCTGTACCTACGCTTGCTCAAACAATTAAACTACACCTTTTTCCATTTAAATTGGCACAACTAACATTTAAATTGTCA
>CABFPE010000408.1:693045-703780 GCA_900660155.1 Hofstenia miamia | reverse complement strand
GTGCTAAAAATATGCAACAAATGTTAGAATGGTTGATGAACAAATTTAGTTTGGATTTACTTCTTTGTTTATTGTCAGGTTATTTAATATTTACATGGAAAGCTAAACATTCAAGCACTAGAGTAATCATACAGTGGTCCCCAAATACTTTTAAAGGAATTCTGGAACAGCCTCACAATCAGCTATTCAACAGTGGTGAGGGCAGTAGCTGTAGATTCTTCGATGTGCTTTTAGGTTACAAATAGGGATAGGGATTTTTCTCTGTTGTAGCTTTCCTATTACTCATTGCTTGCCAATTATTATGATTATATTTACATTGATATTTACATTGCTCTACATGATTGTTATTTCATTATTGGATTCAAGTTGCTTATTGTTTTATATCATAGTTGACCATTGGCCGAATTATGCATTTACTTTCTTGCAGGCTGCATTGATTGTTCACATGTACGAAGGGCTAGCATGTATTGTTATATCTGTAGGGCTATTATATGTAAGGCTCAATAACAAGCTAAAGCATTGCGGTTGCGTTATTTCCTTATATTTACATAATCATAATAACAAGAACAATCAATGCACTAAATTAGTAAGTCGTAATACACACACAATCACTGAGTTGCCCATCCACACACTGATCCAGTTAATGGTTTCCACTGCGGAGTTCAAGTAAAAGCTGGAGCTGTTGCTGCTAAAGAGATCTCTGGAATCGCATGGCACTGCTTCGGGTTTCGACCCTGTCTTCCATCTACCACTCTCGATCTAAATAAGTTGTTGTTAGTTAAGCATTCAGGAACGCTAATGTATATTAATTTAAGTTAATTAGCTAAACACTCAACTAAAAAGAGAGAATTAGGAATCTGTCATACTCAACCATCGCACATACTGTGAAAAGTAATAAGTTACTCTTGATTAATTGCGAAATTGGGATTTGCAAAATTTTACAGAATGCTAGCGGGTACAAATCAAATATTTCGTTTGCGGTAGGTTACGGGGAGAAAGTACTTTTGATAGACTGGTGCTGCATTAAACAAGCTTTACCCGTACATCACAATAATATCCATGCAGGAACATGGTGATCATTACTACAGTCAAATCCAACTGCAAAATGTACATGTATGTTGATTCAAACTTCAAATTTCAAATAGTCTCACACTAGGATTAAAGATAGGACCGAATAGAAATAGAGTATTTTAATTTTTAAATATACTTTTTGTACTACACATTAACCATTAGCTCATTCCTCAAAACTACTAGAATTTACAAATATTGTTTAAAAATATTGTTTAATGAAACTCTTTCCTAAAGATAAATGAACGTATAGCATGGGTCAAAACAGTGGCCGCAATACAGGTTTTGTTTTCAGCACTTTCTAGGTGGAGCGAAAATAATTGTTTGCAATATTTTAATTCGAGCTTAAGGGAAAGGTGATTGCCTTACTTCACTGAGGTGTGAACGTGTTTGTTCACTAACACTTGTCTAGCTACACGGGTGTTTTTGATGTTAACCTGATTTGTCAAGATCTCAGAAGTAGACTTGAAAATCTTTACCACAAAGTTATCAAAAATGAAAATGATTTATCCAAGATTTTCAGGATAGACAAAAATTGTCCGGAATTGCACTAATGAATCTGAATTTTTCTGCACTTAATGTCCATCAAAAGTTTGTTTGGAAAATGACAAAAGACGTCAACAGATCAACAGTGCTACGAATCTTAAAACAGTCTGGAATCCATTAAAAATTGCCGAAAAAAGTGCCCCAGGTCACGGAAGCACACGAGCAAAAGCGCCTAGATTTTTCAAGAACTTGGAAAGACTCCCATTTTCAAGACGGTTTGTTAACAGATGAAAGCCTCTTACAACGTCATCGTGACAAAATTCAAGTTTGGTACTCAAAACGAAGTAGGTGGCCCGTGAGATAGGCACCCAAAGTCATGGTATGGGGCGCTCTGTGTTATCGTGGGTTCTACTTGAAAATCGTGGATGGCCCTGTAACTACCAACAGCAGAAAATACTGCGTAATTTTTCAGGAATTTTCAGTGTACGCAGACTGTTTTTGTATCAAGACGGTTGGATAATGGAACAAGATGGAGCAACTCCTCATACATCAAAATTTACAACAGATTTTTTTTTGCATTAAAAAATATTCAATTTTTGCAGTGGCCTCCAAATTCTCCCGACATTAATTCAATAGAAAATGTTTGGCAAATTCTCAAGGATGAAGTGAAAAAGAAAAACCCCAAAACTTTGCAAGAATTACATGATTTTATTTTGGAATCACATGTTATAACAGAGGCGATTTGAGTCAATTTGATGAACGTAATTCCTAGACATCTCAATGAGTAGGGAAGTCCAGGGCAAGGAGTTTACATTGGGGCATCCTGAAGTTCTCGTAACACCCTTGGACATTTGCCATATGGAAATGGACTGCTTCTATTGGACGTCATTTAGTGACGAAATATTTTTGACAAAACTAAATTGAGCAAATTAATTTTTT
Source organism: Hofstenia miamia (assembly GCA_900660155.1). NCBI lineage: Eukaryota > Metazoa > Xenacoelomorpha > Acoela > Hofsteniidae > Hofstenia > Hofstenia miamia. The sequence continues at coordinate 701,287 of CABFPE010000408.1, read as the reverse complement.
GATGAAATTTTTATTTTTTGTTTTCTAGGATTTAGGCAAAGTGATATAATTGATGACAATAAATGTTTTGACGAAATTAAATTGAGCACAATAATTTTCAGACAAAGTTTTTACTTTTTACGCAAACTGAAGTAATTATATGTAAATAATTATATATTTCCATACCTAAAATTTACCCTGAATTTTTTCTTAGCAATGAATGGTTAACATTCTAACAGTTTTTTGTTGTGTTGGCGAATTATTGCCATGTTACTAAATCTAATGCAAAGCTAATATTCACACTATGTCCTATGCATGTACATAAGATGGAATTATAGAAATGAGCAAATGTACAACAAATGTGGCTTTAAGGCGTACATTAGCATTAATTGAAAACAATTGGTTTTTATTCTCACTCTTCTACATGGTGGCAGTGTTATTATAGAGACTATCATATGTTATAACAAATACAGTTTAAAGGCTTTGTATCCCTTAAGAGATGTTAGCAGTAATTGATAGCATAAACAATTTTTGAATCCCATTTCTTCCACATCGTGAAGGTGTTTGAATAACTAATCATTAATCATTACAATAAAAATCTGTCTATATGCGTATGTTCTAGAATATTTTATTGCATAGTACAGGACATTAAATAATTTCTAAATTTCGTTAGCTGGATCAGTTTTACGGAAAAAGAGAATTTCACATCTTACCACAGTATAGAAGAAACCGACTTTCACAATTAAACTCACCACAAAGACTGACTATTGCATTAAAAATCACATTGTTCTATGTAAATCAATGGAATTTTCAACATTTCAACCTGCTAATGAGCTTTGTTGAATTTATACATATATTTTAAGACACAAAATGTCCGCCTAACGCATCAATGCATAGATTGAAGTAAATTAAACAATTCCAGATAGTAGTAAAATGTTATTACACTGGCAAATTTGTTGCCTTGAGTTGTTGGTTAGAGTCCCACTATCCGATATTGTCACAGTAATTTTTCATAAACTCATAAAATCGTCTATTATTTTTATCACCTTAGCTAAAAAAAATTGGTAATTTATGTAAATATATGTGGGGAAGGAAAATAAATCCAACAAAAAATATGTATTTACACCTTCCAAAATAAAATTACACACTAAATTTTAAAACAGTCCTTGGCTTACACACAAAATATTTTGGGGGTTTGTTCTCACATCAATGAACTTTAACTCCAATTAAAATTCTAAACCATGATCCAACTTGATCTGCATAGCGCTTTGGAAGCAAGAAGCAGTTGCCATTTTCCAGAATAATTTTGCTGCAGAACCACACTTTGTCTGAGTTTGATACACATTGCGTATTGTAAACAGTTCACCAACAGGCAACTCATAAAGAGATATGTATTGTACATGATGAACTTCTTCTGAAACTAAGTTAAGTTCGCCAACTTGTACAAGACATGATAATTTCTCTTCTGTCTTTACCAAACATTGCATGTTAGATACACTTATTTTGCTGTCTTTTTCTCTCCTCTTTGGAAAATGTCCTCGGGCTCTGGCTTTAGACAAGCTTGTAGTTTTTTGAACTTGTTTGGCACATGCAGCTTTTCTCACAATTCTTAATAGTCAGAGTGAATAAAGTTAAAATTAATGCAGATTTATTAATAGACTATTTACAAACATTTGCACATTTAGAATACGACCTCAACATGGAATTGTGATTAGTTTAACGATTGGAAATCATATCTAGTGATTAGAAAAATAGATATCAACTACAAGGTGGTGAATAACAAGTGTGTTATCATTTCTATACCAACTACAATACATACATTAAAGCTATAAAAGCAGAAAAACATGTAATGTATACAGCCACGTAAGAGTCATAAACCAAATAAAACTGAGAAACGTGCAAAGTTTACAAAAGATGTAACAGTCAGCAAATGTATACATCCCATGAAAATCCGTTTAAACCAAAAAAGAAATGCAAAGAAAAGACTGTTGTGTAAGACTAATGTAATAATAGTGTATTAATGAAAGCAGTAAGTATATGTATAAATCCTACTAATGACATCACATGTATAATTTGTCGGAAATGGAAATTGGCTTTATTATGTAAGTCTATATATCATATGCCTGTAATGTTTAAGTATGACGAATATTTTCCATTTTGTATTTGTGAAAAATGAATTAAATGTATGGAATTTTTACAATGAAATAGCAGCATATTTGAAAACAAAATGTATCCTTTTGCATGTAATGTATAGAAAATAGCGAATTTGTCCATAGCCTAGCTAAGAATAGAAATGTAAGGAATTTTTTACATATACTTACTTCAGTTTGCCTAAAAAGTAAAAACTTTGTTTGAAAAATATTGTGCTCAATTAAATTTTGTCAAAACATTTCATTTCATCAATTATATTACTTTGCACAAATCCTAGAAAACAAAAATAAAAATTTCATCAAAAAATTAATTTGCTCAATTTACTCGTGTCAAAAATATTTCATCACTAGATGGCGTCCAACAGAATCAGTCAATTTTGATATGTCAAATAGCCAAGGATGTTAAGAGAACTTTAGGGTGTCCCAATGTAATTTCCTTGCCATAGTCTTCATTTCTTCAGTGCATGTTTTGCGAGCAAAGGCAAATTTTTGGAGTAACTTTTTTTAGTTTTCAAAATATGAAAGTATTAGACTTTCACCTTATATTATTTTTGGCAAATATTTGTAAAATATTGATATTATCTCGGGCACTTTTTTCGAACCAAGCTATAAATGAGTAATTATATTTTGTACTAGAAAATTTACTTCAGTCTTCATTTATTAGCAAACCTCACTTAAGTGGGTGGTTAAGCTTTCATAAATTGGTAAATTTTGCACTTGTTATAACCGCTATTTTTTCTTTACCCGTACCTGTAAAGCTCTAATCCAAAGACCACTCATGTAATGGGATAACACGAATAGCTTCATTAGTTGGGGACATATTTTAATAGCACTGGTTAAAGTAAATAGTTGTTTCCCATACTAAATATGTCAACCAATAAAATTATAAAAATTAAATAAATACTTGGAAAGTGTTGTATAATTTAGGATGCGGTTCGTAGTTGCATTCTATCTGCATGTCACATAGATGAAACACAAAGTAAGACAAATCTAAGGCATGTAAAATATAATAGCGTTTCCAATAGTTACAGTTACAGAAAATTGAATACCTTTTCTTAGAAATTGAAATTTGCATGTAATTTTATCAACATATTTTCAATATGGTAATGCAATTTAAAGATATGCATGCACATGCATGATACAATTAATCCTAAATCTTTGATATTTTCTATTGCACAAGTTTCTATTTTTGTATTTCAAAGTGAAAGGTTAATCAACCATTAAATGTTCAATTTTCCAAATCATGTACTGAAGCAAAATTGTATTACTATTAACTTATTAATCTGTCATATTTGTGTAATCATACCAGATATTATTGAGCGGGCATTAATATATGCCCCTTGATTTGGATGCCTGATACCCGCCGGTACCTTTTCTTCTATGACTGAATATGCATCGAATTAACACATTTGTGTTCGAAAAAACAAAATGATACACTGAAATGAAGGAAATGGCCGATAATCAACCTCAGACATCCCTTGTTACGATTGTTGGCAATGGAAAAACTAATCTAAATGAAGATAGGATTTCATTTCTATTGGCTCATCATAATGTGGTAAGAATTATTCGAAAAAAAACGGCAGCAGTTATATGGCAATCAAATACCTCTATCAATTGAAACTGTTGATATTCCTAACCAAATGAAGATGATATCAGTAGAGGGTGTTCATGAAAGCATGCGTCGTTATGATTCTTTTGTTAGTGAAAACAGAGTTCAAATATTTAACTTTAGGCCTACTATGGCACAATGAATTCATGAATGGTTGAGACATAGTTATTTTTGATCGCACATTTAAATGTGTTCCTAGCAGCAAATACCAACTCTATATTATTAATTCTTTAGCATATGGTATCATGCCACCGATGTTATATGTCCTTCTTCCAAGAAAATCACAGTATATTTATATTAATATGTTGTTCAATCCTATCATACAAATATTTCATAATTCTTAGCCATCTCAAGTAATCACCAATTTGAAATCAACTACCATTAATTCATTAATGGAATGTTTACTAGAAGCAATCACATATTAATTCAACAATTCAGGGTCCTCATCCTCACATTTGGAAGCTTATTGAGTGTCTAAAAACAGATATTTGATTTAATTGAGCGAAAATAAGTCAAGCTAAAACAGGACAGGAGCACATGGAACAAAATATGTGAAGGCTTGTGATAAAAGTCTAATGAATTTATTAGAAACCATGTTCTACTAGGACTGCTGAAAGACTATTTTTGCACTATTTTGCTTTAATTTTTGTCAAAAGTGCTTACGTTTTTAAAATCTCATACATCATTGTGTGTGGAATTTTAATATTTAACATTAACGTTGCTAGGGATTATATTATATAGCAGTGGCAGTTTAAATCCATTTACCTTTTATTGATTATGCTAATTATAATCACAGAAACATTCATTTTGAAATGTAAGCCTCGTACAAAAATGTAAGAATAACTTCAATATTTACAATTTATTGTATGCAACAAATGTAGCCCTTCCATTAGGTTTACAGCCCTTTCTTCTGACTTAATTGAACAAGGTATCTCAATTGCAGAAGAGTAACGGTTCCAATAAGTTTTCAAGCACATCATTACACCATTGCATTAAAGACACATTTTTAGCAAACAAAATTCTTTGTTATGATTTTAACTTCACCTTATGAAAATTTTTTACTTCTTGAATATTTTATTACATTCATAATCTCAAAAACTAATAAAAATATCCAAAATCTGAAAGCAGCCATATTCATTTGTGCTCTGACTTTGGATATTGCATGCAATGCAAGTACAGATATAATGAAACTAATACAGGGTGAATAAAAAGTAATGCCCGATCTTTGCACAGTAATCTGACTTGAGAGTCAGTGACAATGTTGAATTGGATGTCGACCCTGCGCGTGCAAGTTTTAGACTCTCTAGGTGCAAGCACGCATGTGTGTCTTCCAATCAATTCTTCAAAGTGAACAGCGTTCGGTCAGACTTTCTCTTCAGTTATAAAATTGATATGGTCAAGAACGAAATTTTGTTGTCACTTTTCCTTGCCTTGCTATATGGCTGTGCGACTTACTAGAGAGACAACAACTTCACAGGACGATGGATAGGACGACGAGGCCCTATTGAATTCCCAGCCAGATCACCTGATTAACTCCCATTAATTTTTTCATGTGGGGAGTTTTAAAAGATCTCGTTTATTCAAGGAGACCTCGTACACTACCTGAACTTCGAGATGTCATTACCAACCACATGAGAACAATTAGTATTGAAATGTGCGAGAAAGTGTGCCAAAGTGTGGTTATTCGAGAGGAACTGTGTATCGAGCACAACGACGAACAGTTTGAACACTTTTAGTAGACAATCTTTTCATCTTTCTGAAAATACATTTTATTAAAATCGGGCGTTACTTTTTATTCACCCTGTATTTTTCAACAATAAAATTGCTAAATGGCCATTGGATCAAACAATGTTTTGAAAGTTCAGCAATCTGTCATTAGTACATCTGCTTGATTGATTCACTAGGCTAATGAAACAATCACATAATGCCATTATATCAAATTGCATCACTATATACAAATATTTATTCCATTGCTCAAAATACTTAAAAATGAATTTGACAGGGATCACTTTTTAAATAGAAATTTCATCTAAGATAATGAATAAAAAATGGCTGAATACATAAATTAAATAAATAACTGTAGGCCTATTATGTTATTTATATACACGTGGTTAGATAATTTTCTTAAGAAATACATTCCAAAAAAATTTAATCTACGCAACACCAACAACTTTTTAAAAAACTAAAAGAGACATATGCAACAAATAATTCTAGTAAGTTATGACGAAAAATCGTTATTTACAAGTATTCCATTAGAGAAAACATTTAATACATCATCAAGTTAATACCAGAAGAAGAAATACCAATTGACCATAAAACGCTATTAAATTTGTTAAATTTGTGCTGCATGAACATCCTTTTTCTATTTGAAGGTGTTCTCTATCGCCAAATTAATGGAATGGCCATGCGATCAGCACTTGGACCAACAATATCAGCATTTACCATGGATATTTTAGAAAAAGATTTCATAAACGCATCAAATTTATCTACTCCTCAATGCTATGTAGATGTTATATTTGCAATTTTTAATAAAAAAGATGATGCAAACACATTTTTGAATTATCGAAACAACATTCTACCAGAAATTTACATTGGAATGTGAAACTAACAATAAAGTTAACTTTCTAGGTGTTACGATACACAATTTTAATGATCATTATGAAACAAGTGGACAATGAAAAGATTAAATTTTCGAAATCCTAAACTCAAGAATATACATTTCATATTTTTTGAATTGCAATACGTCATACAAATAAAACACAATTACAGCATTATTTAATAGACCAAAAATTACATCATCAAAATACAGTCATTTAACGAATGCAACAGATAAAATTTTCGAAATCCTAAAAGACAATGGCAATCCCATTAAACTCATTGAAAAATATTCAACCAAGATGTTTAAAGAAAAGAACAAAGAACAACTTTATGAAGCAGACAATGATAAAAGCAATATTTGTCCAGTATATTTAAAACTTCCACATTTAGGCGACCAAGTTAAAATATTAAAAGAAAAAAATCAAAATATTGAAATTCTCCCAATATTAACATCCTCTCCAACAAAAAATATTTTCAACAACAAATATCATTATCCCTAAGAAATTAGTTTCTTCTGTAATTTACCAATATGAATGTGATGATTGCAATAAATCACACATCGGGAAAACTAAGAGACACCTGGATACAAGAATGAAAGAACACATGAGGACAGTTAAATTCTGAAATTTACTTACATCACCATGAAATCAAGGAAGATATTACTAAGATCCAAACATCATAAAATTGGTGAACAAATTTTTTATTAAAGCTGCGAACAAAGAAAAATTGCTTAATAAACAACGCAAGTTAACCCTAATTCTATATCTATAGTGCATGCAATATATTTATACTTTCCTTTAGTGTAGTGGATTGTAAAATATTCATTTACCGCGTTTGTCATACTGACAATGATTCCTAGTAATCGAAACCGGTCTAAATTTTTAACTTTGTTATGTACTTCAAATCTTTTGAAACTCAGTATACTTACACTTAAATATAATATTATATATATATATATATATTTTTTTTAAAATTTGAAGAATGTTTAGAGATGGACCTCGAATACTAATAAATGAAGCCATAGTTCTGTTATTTGCATTTCAGTTTTATTATATTCTAACATCGTTAAAGTTTGAGTAGTCATAATAAGGTCAAACAATATATTTGCAAAAAGATACAATTAAACTAGAAACTAGATATATAATATATAATAATAATAAATATGTGTGTGTCTATGTATATGGTGAGCTCAGTGTAAAAAATCAGTAAATGTGTTTAGCTTGTTTGTGTCTCCGATTGTATTTTGCCGGTGTAAAAGTACAATTCTCAATTTTTTTTCTAAATGTTTTGTAATTTTTTTCTACTCTAATTTCATTTTGTAAATTATTCCAAATATTTGAGGCTGCTCGGTGAAAACTAGGATAAGAAATACTACTACAAATAAACTTATGTGATCGAGGATTTACTTTTAAGTAATTATCAAGAAAAGAAATTGATTGTCGGCCTTATTTATACTTAAATAAAATTGGAATTGTACTTGATATGGCGGGGATAATATAGTATACTTTCGTCTGTATTTACTATAGGCGGCTCGTGCCTGTAGTCAAGGCAAACAGTCGCTTACCCAATAATTTTTAATAAATAAATTTCATTCTTAATTGCATGAATTTATATCTATACAAATGCACAAATAGTAAATTATTGGTTTTGCTTTAAAACAACATTAAAGAATCAAGTGATAAATGAATTTAATCAGGAAATAATTCGTTACGATTTACTTTAAAAATAATTGAATGATTGCGCCACAGCAAGCAAATGCCTTAATGCTGTACCTACGCTTGCTCAAACAATTAAACTAGATCCGTTTTCTTCAACTCTTCGCGCGAAGATTTAGCTAACAAAACAGGCACTCCGCTCATTGCTTCGCATTCAAATATTTATATATATATATATATATATATATATA
>CABFPE010000408.1:666766-683645 GCA_900660155.1 Hofstenia miamia | reverse complement strand
CCTTTACCGTCTGGCTAGTTTGAAACTGAACATTGTACTTTATCATATGAAAAGCATTTCTTGCCTTTTGAATGCATGCAGGTTCCAATGCAAATTGTGGTCTATATTAACACCTAGGTCTTTAACATGTTGAACAAAATAGATAATTTCACTGTTGATAACAAGCTCAAAAGCTTGGTGCAATAGAAAATGAGAATTTAATCTTGGAAGCATTAATAGCCATGCCGTTAGACTGATTCCAGACTAAGAACCTTTGAATATCAGAGATTAGAAGGTATTTTTTACTACCAAGAGTTTTACAGTCATCGGCGTATATAAAGCTATCGGAGTTGATGAAACTATCAGGCATATCGTATAAAAACATAAGGAAAAGTAAGGGACCTAAAATGCTCCCCTGAAGAACCCCGCTTGTCACTGCAAACTTTGGTGCGATATTCTCATCAATAACGACACATTGATAACGTTCAGTTAAATAAGAGCAGAAGAACTTAATGAACTGATCATCCAAACCGAAAACCCGGAGTTTAAGCTAAAAACACATACATATTCAAAATGCGATATTTGTGCAGAAATCTAATCATATTTTAAAGCACGAATTGCTCCAAACGATGCATTAAAAATAAATTATAATATTTGAAAGTCAATTGATCATCTGCAGAACGACAACACACTTAACATTAGACATTTAAATATAAGAAAATAAGAAGTGATCTTACACTGCGAAATAAGTAAAATAAAACACTCCGAAAGTCCGAGGCATGCAATAATAAAATTAATAGGATAAACCTATTACGTCATGTATATGACGTCACAAAAAGTCCGAGGCGCTAAAGTCCGAGGCAGGTTTTAAAGATACCGGGTTAGTTACATTTAAAATTTGAAAAGGAAAAACCTGATTTGTGAACTTAGAAAAGTGCCAAAACTTGTGTGTGGACACTTGAAAAAAACAAGTAAGGGAAAAAGTACTGGACAGTCAGTCAATAGAAAAGCTCTTAATTTACTAATATAAATAAGGTTGGCTTTTTCCACTTGAAAGAAAATAGTTTCCTTTAATTATTTTTTGCAAAAATATACTTTGCAAAAATATACTTTATCAGTATTTACTTGTTCTAAGTTATTTGTGTACATTTTTATGTGATAAATGTGTTTTACTCATTTACAATTTTGTACAAGCATCAGTTTACTCAATAGTGTCTTTGTGTTTAGCTATGCAATCTAGAATCAAGATTCCTTGCTCTATCATTTTTATATTGTTGATTTATTTATGATAGATGTTAGGGATTAGCAATAAGTTTGCTTAATTCCCATTGCCATGATTGATGTTACTGACAAAGCTCATTCTTCATTCTAGGTTAATTTGTTAGGAGTTTTATTTGCTTACACTATCATTCACCTTTGCATAAAATGTTAGTATAAATGTATTTCAAGACTTATTTATATGTAATGGCAATTATTCCTTGTGAATGTCTGATTGTGAACATGAAACTAAGAAATAAATGTTTATAAACTTTATCTTTTTTGAATTGTTTATTAGTCACTCCTAAACTTGTTAGAAATTATTGTTTGGTTGTTCTATTAAAACCTTTTAAGAATATCTTACTTGAAACTGTCATTTTATTAAATGAGTAGTGTAAATTTCACTTAACTGTTGAAATGCTTTAGCCATTAAAAATAGTAAACAATCATTATTCAAGTTTTAAGAATAAATTCTTAAACTAGTCAGTAAACTATAGTTCAACACTAAAATAATAAAAAGGGGTACAACAAATTCTGAGATGAGATTACAGCAAAAACACATCAGCCAACACAAACCCATGATGAGGTTCTCATTTTGTTTCCTTTTTACTTCTTGTAGTGGCTATCTTTGTGAAGTAAGTCATCATAGAAGACAAGAGTAGTTTCCATTTGAGAAAAAGGCAAGTTTAGAACTGAGCCACATCATTCCTAATGTCAACAAATGCCTTGTAACCATATTATTAAAGCAATTACTCTGTTGTAGAATGTCATTGTAAATGCAGAATAAGACATTTCTCTATCTGACAGTCCATGCATGATGGCAATATATTATTGAAGCCATAATTCTGAACTTCCTTTAATTGATAATGAACTATTGCAGTACTAAAAATTTTAAAAATTTTACATTTGTAATGTGATTAATTATGTGAAATTGAACCTATTCTGTGTAATTGAATTTCCCTTGTGTCAAATTCAATCTTGTTTATTCCAAATTTGGAGTGAAAATGTAACATCCTCTACCAGGCTTTGTCATCTGATTTCTTAATTATACTGTTATAATTAGAACAATACATTAGCAGGTAGGGATGTACTATTTGTATAATGCTTGACTTCTACATTATTAATTCCATTAACTGTAATTAATAGATGGTATAATGAACACTATTTAGGTGATGAAGCTTTACAGCATCATTTCCAGTTGCTGGTTGATTGGGCATCTGCCCAAGGCGAATCTCCACATCCAGTAACAACCACTCCTCTACATTCCCATTGAATGAGTTCCACCTCTCCTCTCAGCAATGTAACTTATGTGTACCCTATCCTAGCTTAGTGCTTTGTAGTGTGCTCATTTTTGCACTGATAGGTGGTGCCTGTGGTTCATTTTCTTTTATTTGTTGAAATTCCATTTCATGAGATTGATTATGTTTGTGATCCCCCTCTGTGTTCAATTGTATTAATCTTAATTTGTCTCTAAATTGTTCAAGTTCTTTAGCCTGTATATCATTGTCTTGTATCAGCTGTCTGTTCTCATTTTCTAATTGCCAATGCATTTTTTTCCACTTGTGGTTCTGTTCTAAGAATCTTTTATTAGACTCTAACAGTTGTTGGGTGAGTGTCTTGATTTCATGTTGGAACAATTCACTCTGTCTGTCTAGTCTTACTTCCATATCTGCCTTCAGTTGATTCAGCATGCTTTTGCCCTGCTGTTCTATTTGTTTCACCTTCTCTGTCAATTGTTTTATTGCATTTCTCAACAGCATTTCTGTTTCACTGCTTTTTTCTTAAGATTTCAAATATTTCTCAGGGACTTGTTTCAGGGGACAAGTGCAATGTCTGTAACTTCTTAGTGGGGGACAAATCTGTATATTCAGAGTGTGCTGCTCAGTGTGAAGCTCTAGGGGTTACAACTCTGGGTGCTGTATTTTTGGTGCTGTCTTTTCTTTCTTTAGTCATTTTTGGTGATAGTTAATAGTGGCTTTCCTTCTTGGTTACAATTCTCAGTTCTCATTGTAATGCACTCTGCTAGGTGTGGATTGATTTTTCCACTGACTATCAAATTTTTTTTTGCATAACCATCCAGGTGCTTGTGATGACAATTCTTAACTAAAAAGTAATAGTGTTGGGGGTGTCCAAGTTGTGTTACTGATTGTATCTTGGGCGCCTGTGTTGAATGTAGAAGAAATTTTGTTCTAAGAAGAAACAACTATTTTAACTCAGACCAGAAAAAAAATTTTTCCAGATCTTGTTGTTCTTTTTAGCTGTCATAGTTGCCATGTAACATCCTCTACCAGGCTTTGTAATCTGATTTCTTTATTATATTGTTGAAATTAAACTGATACATTAGTGGTTAGGGATGTACTATTATTACACTGCTTAACTTCTACATTATTAATTCCATTAACTGTAATTAATAGATGGTATAATGAACACTATTTGTGAAGAAGCTTCACAGCATCCTTTCCAGCTGTTGGTTATTGGGCATCAGCCTGAGGCTGATCTCCAATTCAAGTAACAACCACTCTTCTACATTCAAAGTAAATGAGTTCCACCTCTCAGCTCAGCAATGTAACTTATGTGTACCCTATTCTAGCTTGGTGCTTACTCAAGAAAGACACAACTCAACTTAGTTTCTATTTGTAAAGTGTACTGTATACTTGCAACTTGAATTGTTACTAGCTGCTTACTTAATGTGTAGTTAGCCATTACTGAAATATCCTGGCTTTTGTAAACTAATTAAATATTTAGCAGCTTCCTGCCCTACATGTAATAATCAATACATGCTTAGTCATATTATTGGTCACATTATAGTCATCAATTTTGATCTGAAATTATGTAAACATAAATCCCTAAGTTTGGCTTAATTGCCTTATCTTAAATTAATTATTGTTATACATGTTAGAGAATGATTGATAGTCAGATAAATAGAGATAAAAACTCCTAACCATAATCCTAGCATAAGTGCACTTTCATGGCTCAGCACAAGGAACCTTGAATTATTCCTGTGATGGGATCTTCACCACTAGTAAACACCAATCATTTAGCTGAACATTCTATTAAATAATCAAACCATAGCAAAAAACAAGTATAAGAATTCTGAAGAAATTTCTTTATCAATTGTTACAATGAATTTGAATATACATATAGTTAACTTGAAAAAGTACCTGTTGATTTCAAATATTGAATTGTTTGTCTACCAAAATGGCTAAAAATAATGAAAGCAAATTCACCCTCTTTGTTTTGCCAAATTAGTAGGATCAACAAATACTTATTCTAATAAATTACACTGATATTTTTAGTTGCAGAATACAAACTAATTTAAGTTGATAATAAAGTATTATAATATATTTTAATCACATTTTAAATTTGATCTTAAGTTTCTTTAACTGACTATTTTCATTAGCAGCTTAATTTATTGGATAATGCTACAGAATAAGACATGTCCCTATCTGAGAGTCCATTAATGATGGCAATATATTATTGAAACTATAATTCTGAACTTTCTTTAATTGATAATGAACTATTGCAGTACTAAAAATTTTAAAAATATGCACATTTGTAATGTGATTAATTATGTGAAATTGAACCTATTCTGTGTAATTGAATTTCTCTTGTGTCAAATTTAATTTTGCTTATGCCAAATTTGGAGTGAAAATGTCTATTGTCTATGTAAAATTAGTGCAAGTTTCCTATTTCTTGTATTGCCTCAAATCACTATGTTACCAAAATTTTTGTTATGTACTCCTAAGCATTGTAGGAATTTCTTTAAAATCACTTTAAGCTGTCATAATTAATCAAGTAAGAAAGATATTCCAAATCTAAGACCACTCCAGGACAGATAATTGTCTTTTCTTCAGTTAATTTTTAAACTGCCATTGTATTGTGACTCTCTGCAGGTGTACATAAATAAAAAGAATGAAATAGCATGTGTGGCATACCAAGTGATAGGGAGAGAAATTGCTCTAACCAATAGAAATTAATGATGTCATTACCTAGCAACCCTCCCATTACTTTAAGCATAGGACATTCTCAAATCTCTTGATTTTATGATAATGTCGCTGCTTTTATGCATTTATTGTAATTCTAATATCCAGAAAATGCGAGTTTTTGTGAGACAAGGAGAAAAGTGTAATTTAACCTATCTGTACAAAGGAATAAATCAAGTACTGATTAATATCAAACAGATTTAATTATATAAAAGGGAAGTAGTCAACTATGTTGTTAATAAACTAGTTTTAAGCAACATTTTTTTGCTTTTGCAGCTATATGCACTTGTTGCATTCCTAGATTATAATTAGGAACAAATTCATGTCTTGTGCGTCCATCATAAACTTATTATAAGTGATTCTATAAAATGTGAAGATATAGAATAGGGTGCACACAGACAAAAAGGACACTAATAATGGGTGATGATTATATAATATAAAACATAATCGTAACTTCATTTGGTTTCCTTTTAGAATGTATTCATATAGTAAACTTTGAAAAAAATTATGTATATATATATATATATATGTATTTCCCACTTTGGCTACCTCCATTCATATTTAGAATGAGTGTATGCAATGCCATAAAAGTTTTTCAAGTCCTATCAATTTGCAAAGGCATGCAAAAATTCGCCCATCCGGGCATTGAAGTTTCAAGGAATAAGTGACTTTCAATTTCATGTGCATGTTATGGAAACTCAATCAAATGCAGATACATTAGCGTCACTTAATAAAATGACTTCCAATAAGATAAATAGGGTGAATTTTTTGCGGTCTAGGGATTTACACAACATAAGAAACGAAATTGGCTTACAGTAAAGAAATGTTTTTGCTCAGATGTTGATTCAATAAGAAATTGGGTAAATGAGCAAGCTATTTTAGCTGATGAGTTGACATCTGAATTGCCTTGTTGATATGTTAAATTTCAATGAGAGCTCTGCAAAAAAATATCAATTAGATGTAGACGATTTTGGTCTCATTATTATGTCATTTGCTCAGAAAGAATTATTAATTCTACATGGAAGTAATGTAGTTTGTGTTGATTCAACTCATTATTTGAATAGCTATGATTTTTATTTAATGACTTTGTTAGTTATTGATGAACTTGGGGAAGGATTTCTTGCAGCATTTTTTTATTCAAATTGAAAGAGTTCACAGCATCACAATCAACACAATCAATTCCAGTTAATCAGCTCAAATCACTGCATGATAAGTGATTGTTTTCTTCAATTAACTCGCAAATCAGTTCAACATTTTCAGGAGAAGTGCTCATGCATGGTCTTCCAGACCCTGACTTTCTCTTATGTGACACTCTTTCTCCTTCAGAAAATTCCTTGGCAACTTGCTGTATCAAACAATTCCTTATGACATTATCCTCACCCAAAGCTGAACCAATAATGCACGTATTTGTGCACATGAAAACCCATTTTCTTGCAATGTGTCATTAAAAAATACAGTTGATCTTGCTTGAAATCTGCTGCAGCCATGAGATCAATGCAAAGACAGAATAATTTGATTGATAAAATAATAAAACAGAATTGTTTACATTCAATTTAAATTTAAATGCCTGTCTGTGAACTTCAGATTTAAACTCTACTCATAAGTAGATATCTATGACTTCTTGTCAGCTGATATAATAAATCAATATAAATGCGAAGTTTTTTTTGTGGATCCCTATACTTATATTCAATACACTTTTAGCTTAGCTATATGCAAAACCATTGCAAATTGAAATACTTTTACCTTACACTTAAATATTTCTGTCTATGTTCATTCTGTTAATAAAAATTTTAGTGAAATATCACAAAAAATGATTTACTATTTACATCATGATGTGATTTTATTTTTTCATTATATAATGTATATTTTTGAACACATTTCGGAATACTGTTGCTCTGTGCAGTAGTATACATCCAATAGTAGTTTGAATAGTTCTACGAGTTATTAGTCTTTGATTTTTACATTTAGCATCTCTATATCAACATGTTTCAAAAGAAAGTGTTAGGTTTTGCATGTTTACAGTACCTTCAATTTGAATTATTAGAGTACACTAAATTTTTTATACTATCAACCCAGTTTATTTTGCATTTTGTACATTCTGCATAGCTCTATAAAAATCATTGAATGTAGTCGAGTTAGTCTGTTCTTAGAATAATAAATTTATGTGATAAATATTCACATTCCCTTTGTAGACACACCTTTGGTAGTATTAAGGATCTACTTCTGATTTGTAGTGTAAGATAAACACAGCTGTATATATGTACAGAAGATGTGAGTTCAAATCTCATCAAATCAATATGGCAATAATTATATTGCACAATAATTCACCCCAACAAACTGTTGTATGGCATTAATATCCATCTAGAATCAATATTGCATTGATATCCTTTAAAAGTGAAAAAATACCATTCTCTGATGTTAGTGTAATCCTTAATGATCTGGATTTTAGCTTAATGCAAAAGCGCAAAAAAAATTCAATTGTTTTTGATTTTGCATATTCTAATTATTTCTGTTATTATTTGAAAAAAAAATATTTCATAATGCAGTAACATAAAGCATACCTTTTAATGTTGAAATTTATTACAGCCAAAGCATACATCAGTGAAAAACCATATAAGGTTCTTCAAAGATACGCACTAGGATGAATATACAGAATATATCCTGCAAAAATAAATAAAGCACATCTTGGTAAAACTTGACAGCTAGTAAAAATTAGGAAATGCTTTCTTAGAAGGTTAAATAAATAAAGTCATACCACAAAATTAAGTAAAAAGACTAATTCTGAAAAGAAATTAAACAATTTACTACAAAGCACTGCTTAAGGCATTAAGTATTGTAAGATAATAGTTGATTTAAAATATATATGTAAGTTATTATAGATTTACCACTGTATTATATCATAAATTTTAATACAGTATAATATCTTTATTGTACTGTGATCTAATCAAACAATCATAATATTCTCATTTGTAAGCTGATTCTATCATAGCAATATTATCACCCGTTGGTGCAAACTTGTAAACCCATACAGCATTTACATATTAAAAATCAAGAAATAATTGAATTTATGATTAATTTTTGTTTGATTGACAAATTATTTTTTACTAAGCTTTTCATTTAAGTGATTAGAAATTATAATTACACTGTAAAAAAGCATGTCCTATCATCCAAGTAATGGGAAGGTTGCTAGGTAATGACGTTCTTAATTTCTATTGGTTAGAGCAATTTCTCTCCCTATCACTCTGTGTGGCATAATCCATCAGAAACCATGTGTGGTTAAAGTGAGAGAAAGAATGAAAGTAACTAAGACTAAAATGTAATATTGATTAAATGTAAAACACATGGATATGATAGATTATTTATTTGTAAATGTTTGAAGCAGTTTTTTTAGTTAAATTAACTTAGTAGTATTTGGCAAATATCAGATGACCAAACAGCATATACTAATTAATGCTGACTAATTAAAGCAGAACAAGAACCATGGGGAAATTGTAAACAAGCTTCAATCAACAGGTACTAGCCAAGTGTTTGACTTAAATGTGCTATAAATATATGTTGATTGTTAGATTCACTGATGAACAAATTTTCTTGGATTTACTTTGTTACTTTCTGTCAGGTTATTTAATATTTAAAAGGAAAGCTAAATGTTCAAACACTAGAGTAATCATACAGTGGTCCCTGAATACAACTAATGGAATTCTGGAGCAGTCTCACACTCAGCCTTTCAAAAGCTTAGTGAGGGTGGTAGCTCTAGATTTCTCAATGTGTTTATAGGTTACAAATAGGGATAGGGATTTTGGCCCATTATAGCTTTCCTATTGTTCATTGTTTACAGATTATTATGATTACTTTTAGATTGCTCTATAGGTTTACTGTACACTTCTTTTGTACAATGTATTTACTATTTAGCAATTCATTTAACTGCTGACTGATTTATGAACTAACTTTCTTGCTGACTGCATTGATTGTTCACATGTACAAAGGGCTAACATGTATTACTATATCTGTAGGACTATTATATGTAAGGAAAAATAACAAGCTGAAGCACCATAGTTGCATTATTTCCTTTTATTTACATAGTCATAATAACAAAGACAATCAATGCACTAAATTATTAAGTTATCACACACACACTATCACTGATTTAACCATCCACACACTGATTCATCAATTGGTTTCCACTGCAAAGTTCAAGTAAAAGCTGGAGTTGTTACCAATGAAGATGTCTCTTGATGCACATAGAACAGTGCTGGGTTTTGACCCTGTATTCCATCCACTTCTCTCAATCTAAATACACCATGATTAGTTAAGCATTCAGGAAAGCTAATGTAGATTAATTTAGTTAATTAACTACACAACAAGTTAGGTCAACAGAATTAGGGATCCGTCATACCCTAAGCATCACATATACCCTGAGAATGAATTAGCAACTCTTAAATTATCGCGAAATTAGTGTTGACAGGATTCTACACATGTCTTTGGAACCTTTGAGTTTCTGAAAATTGGGAATGAGAAAAATTTAGGCATTTCAAAATTTGTATGAAAATAATATTTTGTATTTTGAATTAACACTGAATGGATGGATTAGAGTTAATATTATTATGTTTCTAGAAAATGCTTTAGAAAACTTTTCAAATGGAATAGCAACCTATGTATTAGATAAGTTACTTCCTTCTCCTCTGTTTCCTTTAAATCAAGAAATTTTTTAATTCTTAACTGAAACCTTTATTAATGAACTATTAAGCAACTAGAAATTTTTCTTTTATGATGATAGTCACTTATGTTTTATTTAAAATGAAGCATGAACTAATATTTAATGCAATAGTTTCTAATTTCAGCATTTGTTATAATTTTTTTATAGATAATTTAATGGTAGGTGTGCATTATGTTATTTTTTCAAGAGCATTTGTAACTTCAAATCATGTTTTTGTTCATCTATGAGCTTACATATTTCTTATCTTCAGATATTGGGCAAAATTGCATGGCCTAAAATGTTTCTGCCTGGTAGGTTGTTGAATTCTTCCTCAGATATACAGGGAAATCATGTTAGTTGCTTAGTTCTGGTTATTCTAACAGACACATTGCAGAATCTGCTTAGATTCAATTATGATAGTTGACACATTATTTAAATATCTTATTATGGCAGAATGGAGAAATGATCTTACCAACTACAAACAAATTTTAATTAGTTTAGTTATTTTAGTAAGTGCTTACAAAATTGATTTATTTAGTTAGTAGCCAAATTGATTTAAGACCAAAGCAACACAATCACTTAGCAAATTTAAAATGGTTATTTACTTATGTTGTGTAATTATTATACAAATTTTTAAACAAGGCAACTGGTAAGTGTAAATATGTTTATATTTTGTTAGTATAAATGATTTTATTGTTATGCATCCCAGCTGGCTGACTCAGATCTATTTTAGACTCACAATCTCTGTGGTTAGATCTTTCATTGAAATGGAAAGCTAAACTTATTTTGTGCATTAGTGGTATAAAGAGGATACAAGCATAATAGGATCATTGCTAAGTGTAGCCACTACACATTTGGGAAACAAATAGGTATAGGAGTTTTTTTGGTTTAGCTTTTCTATCTATACATATCACCACTGATATTATTAAGTTAGTTTTATTGATGAAACTGCAGGATGGCACTAACATAGGCTAATCCCTATTTTAGCTTTGTTAGGTAGACCTAAGACCAATATTCAAGGAATTAATTTTTCACATGAACTATTTAATTATCAATTGTAACAATATGACACCAGCAGGTACAACTTAACACACATTTCTTATTGCTTTTCAACATGTAGTTATTATATGTCAATATACTTGCCATGTACAAATATAGAATGCTAGTCATTTGTATCAGTTACCATCATTGCATAAAGTTAAATACCACAGTATAAACAAATTTCAACACAACATTTAAGCACACAACATATGAGCTGTGAGACTGAAGGTCTCTGTGGAAGATGAAGAAACTAGTCATGCAGATGGTCACTGAAAACCAAAAGCCCTGTCATCTAATCATTCATTTGAAATTATCTAAATTAGTGGAGTTAGTGGTACCTGTAAATTGTAATAATAGAAATGTAATGCTTTATGAAATTAATTTAAGCATCTAAACTTGGTAACTGTTATGATTGATACCATACGCTATATGGAGGTCTAAAAACAATATGATATGTATTGCGATTGAGAAAAGCATCATATGCTGGCATAGTGTGATGCTACATTATAAATATTAGATTTGAGCTGCAAGGTGAGGTGAGGAACAACCATAATCAGCCAACAAAAAATTAGAATTGTATACAATTCTTTAAACTATACTTAAGGGGTTCTGGTAACAATAGTTTGTGGTTTATTTGTTAGCCTTGAGCTTGTTATTGTTAAGTAAAACTCCCTAGCCATACACATGGTTCAATACATAAGCCTATTTGAGCCTGTTTAACTAATTTTCATAAAAAGCTTTCTCTTCTTACTTAGAAATTTTCTGTCATTCAATCAATAAAGAGTTAGGTTAAACATACTGAGGTTTCACAGTCTCTCAACCTATCTTAGGTTAGTTATTGAAAAACAATAAACCACAAGTTTTCATAAAGGCAATTAAACTAATGATTTGCATTTGTTTAAATTAAAACATTAATATTAATTTATTTAGTTTAGTTTGCTACCTAGCACTGGGTTGAATTTAATTCAACACTTTCAGAGTTAAACTAAATATACTAATTTAGTTTTGCTTAATGTAAAAATATAGTGAACATTCAATTCATCTTAATTAAGTTTGATTTGCAACTGGACATCTACAATAAGATCATTTCCACATATAAGATTAATGCATAGTGTAAATATCAATAGTTGAATACTTAGAACATCATTTGAAGATGTAACCTGATTACTACAATGTGACTTCATGTAATTTAAGCTAAATGTTAGTTGAATACATGCCCAAGTTAAAAGGCATTTGCAAGCTTAATACTATGAAACTCATATCTGTAGAATTTTGCCTGAGAAATTCTCTTAGTGTAGAGTCACTTGGGGCACCCTCTTTAATTTTTAATTCAATTATTTTGCATTCTACTCAATTAGTGCTAATTTTGTAATTTGTATTTTGTGTATTTTCAAATGTAGTTTTATGATAAATTTAATTATTGTCTCCTCAAATTGTAGAAATGTGTGATTGCTCACTTAATTTGTGAAGGAATTCATGTGACAAATTTGTAAACAGATTACTGGTAATTATTTACTGACTTTCATAAAAAAGTAGGGACGACATTGTAGCCAGGCCCAATGAAAATTTTGTCTCACTTGGACATCATTACTTTTTTCTTTCTTATTAAATTACTAAACCTTTTAGGTGTTATGGATTTTATATTAATTAATTTTGTGTAAGATCCAGCAATAATTTGGGAGTTACTCTGCTGTGCCTAGGGTGATAACTAGCCCTTTGACAGTCTGCAGCCCATATTGTGGTTGCTTTAAGGCTAAGTATACATGTAGGGAATAACAACTTTTACTTTGATCATTTTGTACATGCACTTATCATCACACTATGCAAATATAATATGCTGTTGGCCAATGAGAATGCATCGCAATTACATGCTATTATTATGTTTATTTACATGAGCTGAGATAACAAGAACTACAAGCTAAATTGTTTATTTGAGCTAGAACTTAATAATTGAGACACACAATCAGCACCTTGGTAAGTCAGGATGGCTTTCTTGATATGGCTTTGGCATGATGCTTGTGAATTGGTAACTATATGGAATACTTTCTCAGTGATTGGTTTCAGTTTTTATTTAATGAAATTGGTGAACTAACAATGTTCTTCTTTTTCTGTTAGAATTCAGGTCACTCTCTGTGATGGCTATCTTTGCAACCTTCAGAAGAACCTAAGAGTTACACAGTGCCACTTGAGTGGTGAGAGCACCTCTGTGATTCTACATTAGTGTATGCCTAGTTGACAACATTGAGCTCATAAGACTGGAAATGTGGCTTCTTGAAATCTTAATTGTCAGACTCACTTAAACTTGCACTTGAATTTAATAAAAACAAAAGTTAAAATAGGATAGGTGAAACAACATGATTATAACTAAAGTAATAATACATCTACTATAACAAAAACATCAAATGATTTAGAAATCTAAATGTAATATCTAAATTTCATGAACACAAAACAAACAAATCTTAATGCTATTCAGGCTGCTGAAATTCTTTAACTTATAATCTTGAAATCTAAGAAGTTGGATTTTGAAAGATCTTTGGAAATCTGGAAATATAATTTTATAGATTTAGATATAGTATTTCTTCAATTTTTGTAAGAGTTTTAATGGTGGTGATGTAGGCATCAATCAGATGTCAAAAATGCAGCAAAATTTATCACCTACAATTTGGTATTTAAAATTTAATGTTACTATATTTAAACAATTAATAATATTAAAATGATTAAGCATTGAGGGATGATGTCACCTCCATACCATGACAAGAGCCAAATTTGTGGATGTGTATAAGAGACAGGTTCAATTGTAAACTTGAATTATGCTAGGTACTTAATCAACCTATTGATGATGCTTGATATATCATTGTGCATTTATTGGGGAAGTTAAACCAAAATATTTTTTGCTCACTATATAATTCTTTATACATTGAGGAGTTTCAGCAAAGTTTCTGTATACTTGTCTTCAAGGTATTCAATTAACTACATTACTGGTTATTGTGTATATGTGCAGGGCTTTGCCTCCTGACCCTAAGCTCAATTGAATATTGGATATTTATCTTTTTAACATAGCAGGAGAAAATTAGCAACATTTTTAATATTAATATATTTAGCATTAACAAGATACAAAATAATGATGGTTGCAAAAGTTTAAATAGATGCTTAATTTTTCATTTTGTTTAATGATTCTAAGCAAGATATTCATCATATTTGACAGGGTATTTAAGTACTTAGAATGTTAAAAACTTAAACTCAAATATGTTCACAAAACTCAATAAGAAAAACTCAGAAGAGAAATGATCAAACTCAAATTTGAACTTGATTAAGAATCCACTCGAAAATAATCAAAAAATGCTATTATTATAAATTTGAATTTCTTTACCAATCACAAATAACTATTTTTAGTTAGAATTATTGCAAAGTAAATGTTTTTTACCCTAAACAAACTTGGAAGTAAGAAATACTTAATCAAACTCAGAATTTTCTTTAAAAAATATTTGAACTCAAACTCAAAATATAGAACCTTGAGCTTCATATGAGTAACTTGAACTTAACTTGAAAAGGGTTTTTGAATACTTGGAATGTTAAGAAGATAAGATAAGATAAGAATTTAATTAAATATCAGAAAAAACATCCAATATACTCAGTTAAAAATTATAACACTGGAGGAGGCAATTAGGAAACACATCCCACAGTTTGTTGCAGTCATTGAGTGATGAGGGAAGTCTGTCCCTCAGTTGAACATCAGCATATTCCTGATGTGATGGGATCATTCACTTTAAAGGATTATTGGGGGATGTCAAAATCTTAGCATACATCTGTTCATCTCATTCCTTGATGTAGTCACTAATGGGTTTGAAGGAAGGAATAATACCACACCAGACCACACATATCTGCATTTTGTTGATCTTCAATAAATCAGACTTTCAGCAGCTTGCCAAATTATTCTACAATGCAAACTTTTTGACAGAATCAGTGACTTATAAAGTAATTTGCATTCCATGATAGTAAAACCTTGAGATTTCAATCTACAAATTAGATATAATTGTGAATTGACTGTTTTCAAAGCAGAATTTATATGTGAGCCAAAGCTAAGATTAGAGTCAAACTTGATGCAAAGTAATTTCAAGCTATTGGGGGAATTTAAAGAACAATAACCCTCATATGTTTTGTTATTAAATACAACCAAGACCTGCTTTGTTTTACTGTCATTCAGAGAAAAATCCGTTTTCTCAACACCATTTCTGAATTGAGATGAGAGTGTCAATGGTGTAGTCATAATCATCCACTTTAATGCCCACAATTGGGCTAAGATCTTCAGCAAACTTAGTCAAAGATGTACTTTGCATGTTAACTTGTAAACCATAATAAGAAATGTTGAATTGCAGTTGTCCATTGATTGGCCCTTGTGGCACACCAGTATTGATGGTAGTGACATCAGAAGAGGTGCCTCATGTCTAACATATTGTTTATGGCCATGTAGGAAGTCCACTAACAAATTATGAATATGGTCTGGAATGTCTTGGACTTTCCTTAGTTGATCATGAATCAGTGAGTGAGGAACCTGTTCAAATGATTTGCTGAGATCCAGTGAGACAATGCGAGCTCACAAAACTCTACCATAAAAATTCAGATCAAAAAATGAACTCAAAATCAATCAAACTCCACTTGAAAATACTTTAAAAATTAATTTTTTTGTAATTTCAACTTCTTTATCAATGGGGGATATTCATGAAATTTTGAAATGTTTCAAAATATCTAATTTTAATATAATTCATATCTGAAATTTTCAAAACAATGGTTGCCAATTCTTAAAATTTCCTATATTTTTTAATATTACTACTTTTGTTTTAATCCCATTACCAACATTGATTGGTTTGACGTCATTTCTGACCTCTTAAGTTCCAAATGTGCAGAAATTTCTTGGAAAACACTTACATTAAGCATTAATATTTATTGCTATTGGGGGAATTTAAAGAACAATAACCCTCATATGTTTTGTTATTAAATACAACCAAGACCTGCTTTGTTTTACTGTCATTCAGAGAAAAATCCGTTTTCTCAACACCATTTCTGAATTGAGATGAGAGTGTCAATGGTGTAGTCATAATCATCCACTTTAATGCCCACAATTGGGCTAAGATCTTCAGCAAACTTGGTCAAAGATGTACTTTGCATGTTAACTTGTAAACCATAATAAGAAATGTTGAATTGCAGTTGTCCATTGATTGGCCCTTGTGGCACACCAGTATTGATGGTAGTGACATCAGAAGAGGTGCCTCATGTCTAACATATTGTTTATGGCCTTGTAGGAAGTCCACTAACAAATTATGAATATGGTCTAGAATGTCTTGGACTTTCCTTAGTTGATCATGAATCAGTGAGTGAGGAACCTGTTCAAATGCTTTGCTGAGATCCAGTGAGACAATGCAAGCTCACAAAACTCTACCATAAAAATTCAGATCAAAAAATGAACTCAAAATCAATCAAACTCCACTTGAAAATACTTTAAAAATTAATTTTTTTGTAATTTCAACTTCTTTATCAATGGGGGATATTCATGAAATTTTGAAATGTTTCAAAATATCTAATTTTTATATAATTCATATCTGAAATTTTCAAAACAATGGTTGCCAATTCTTAAAATTTCCTATATTTTTTAATATTACTACTTTTGGTTTAATCCCATTACCCACATTGATTGGTTTGACGTTATTTCTGACCTCTTAAGTTCCCAATTTGCAGAAATTTCTTGGAAAACACTTACATTAAGCATTAAAATTTATTTATAGGTTTAAAAGATTTATTTAATTTATAAGTATACTATTCCTAAATAAGTGCTCTAAATTAAGCTTTAATGGGGTTTTGGAATACTTTTTGTATAATTTTGATAAAAGCAAAATCAATAAATTTGCCGATGATAAACGGCTTAATGCTC
>CABFPE010000408.1:642126-664704 GCA_900660155.1 Hofstenia miamia | reverse complement strand
GTTCATTTTTGAAAAAGTTGTATCTTGCACATTGATGTGATTAACCAAAACATTTAAAATTGCAATATTTTCTTTTGATAATCCTAAATAATGCCAGGGATTGTGCAAAAGGTATTGCTCAGAAATATCGTCATCTGAGGATGATGATGCAGTAGTTGGGGAATATTCAGACTCGAGAGATACTAATATCAGGACTTTCATAAAAATAATCCGTTTGAATTTTTTGATGCAAGTTGTCTGTGGATTCTAAAATATTGACTTAGTTAAAAATACACAACTCCATATGAAATATACTACCGTTTGAGCAGATTTGTGGTAACATTCTAATTCAAATGTCTGACATTCTTTATCAAATGAAGGAGGAAGTTCAGCTTCTCTTGAATAGGGTGATAATTCTTTGTATTTTTGATTGATGTGCATGGTTCTTGATTGCAGGTGAACAAATGCGGGAGTACGCCAGGCTTTAGATATTTTTTTTTGGTTTTTTGTGTAAAACTTGAAAATAATTTTCCATATCATTTTTTAAATCGAAATGTTTTTCACAAACAAACATAGGATATTTCAGTGGATTTACGGCATCTTTTTGATTTACAGAATTAAACCAAGAAATTTCTGTTTAGTGGAACACTCAAGAACCAAATATTGGGATTATTTTTACTTGTTATGTGACATGTTGGAACAAAACAGCACTTATATCTCATATTACTCTAAAATGTAAATAATCGTTGTTTGGTGATCATTGAAAAAATATAATCTGTGTACTATACTAATCTATAAATCAAAAAAGAATCAGTCTTCAGCCTGAAATGAATTAGCAATTGAAAATCTCGGAAAATAAAAATAAATCAATAAAACTTGCAATATTTGTAAAAAAATCCATTATTTTAAACAAGTTTCTATATTAAAAAATATTACAAATATAAAAACTTGGAATTATTTAAATCTGAAGAAACTCTATCGAACTTGAAATTTTCTTCAAAAAAAACTCGCTAACTTGTAAATACTGAATGATATAAACAATAAAATACTTAACACATAACACTGTTATGGTTTTCGGTATTTGTAAGAGGTCAGATATGACGTCACAAAATTCAAAAATGTAATGGGATTAAAACAAAATCTGTAATATTTTAAAATCTAGGAAATTTTGAAAACTGGAAATCATTTTTTTGCTAATTTCGCTACCAATTATGTAGAAATTATATATTTTAAAACATTTCAAAATTTCATGAATATCCCCCATTGGAATTATTGTTATATAAATGTTCTTTGATCACAAAAAACTCAGAATTTGAAAAAACTCGGTATTCTCTTTAAAAAATAGTTGAACTCAAACTCGAAATGTAAAAACTCGAATATGGACTGAGTAACTCAACTTAAAGATGTAGTGGCATGTTGTAAATGTTCATGCCTTTAATGAGAATTTTAAATTTGTAAACAATATTTCTAAACAACGATTCGTTTAGATAACTTGGATGACAAAATGCATTCGTATGAAAAGCAATTAAAAATGTTTGAAAGACAGCCTGAAACAACGCATTCTCTTAAGTCAGCCTTTAGGTAAAAAGCAATGAATTTTGGCTTATTTTTCATAATGGGCAATATTATCATTCTAATTTATGTGTCTTCACGGGCTTTTCTGTTTAATCGCTGGACTTTTGAAATGTTTTTTTCATTAATTTGTTAGTTTACTCTATTAATTAATGTAGTTCTTAGGTTTTGAGCATTGCTAATTGTTATTTCTGTGCAATATCTTCCTAGGAAAGTTCAAGTGTCCTCAATGCCGAGTAGATTTTACCTAAAGTGGAGGTGTTTTGATTTACTTTTAAAATTGGGAGTCGTAATTGAATCGCAGGTATTTCTCATTTCACGCAATTCCACCATACAAGCTATATATTATTATTTGAAATATATAATCAATAATATATGAGTATAGAAGTTATTCTATGATTTCAGAAAATTATTACTATATAATTGATAATAGATGATAAGATTGTGATGTTAATGCACAGTAAGGCTGTACTGGTAAGTTATTTCTCATACCTGCATCAATCCATAAGAGTTTCATATGTACCCCTACCGGCTTTAAGCCGTAAGTTGTATTTCCAACATGAGTATTTAGTCACCTAACAGCCAACTTCATTTGGCTGTGATGATTAGAAAGTGGCATCAGCTACCTGAATAAGCCCGAACAGATTTTGGCTGGACTCGGCGCTCGGGTACTAACGCTGTACTACCGAGCCCAAGAAATATCAAAGCTTATATTTTTGATCAAAACATTAATGTTAAAAACCATTTTTGATCAAAACATTACTGTTAAAAACCAATCACTGTTCATGAATTTTGGGAGAAGAGTAACTGCCAGGGGATTGTGCTATAGCTGCCCCTGATTATAGGAAGAAGTGTGGGTCATGTAGGAAATTAACAAATAACTGCACATGCGTACCCCGCAACAACGATTGATCTGTTTTGAAGACCAAATTTGCTATTTGAAAACACAATTCTATAGGATAAAAATTAAATTCACATATCGCAAAACGAAACTGTTTGACACCGAGTTACCTGAAGTAGCATTTTTCATGAAATCATGTACGGGAAAAGTTCTAGAAATCCCAATGTCCCCTCTGAAGGGGTAGTGATATACAGAGTGTGCTTCTATATGCCTCACTAAAATGAAGACTAAAAAAACTAAAAAAACCAGTAAAGCATCTAAGGCCACCATATTCGTGGGATATCGTTAATAATGGCATCTCTATTGGAATAGCAGTTGTAACAACTGGGTAACATTTAAATCGAAGATTGCAATAAGCAACGCCTATTACATGCCACCACCAGTCATCTTCGTTTGCCATAATGCCCTATTCTCGTGTTAATAACCAACTAGCAGCTAATTATACATTCAGAGCATAATGTTTTTTCCACTATCTTCTTTAAGCCTACTCAGACGTGATAAAAACCAAAATGCGCTTCTCTTACTAAATAGGAAAAAACTACAGATAACGAATCTGAATTTGAAAATCAAAGTAAATCGAGATACAGCAACCACTACAATGTCTAAAACGCAGTAAAAATAGAATGCTTGACTTGTGGTAGAAGCGCTTGCAACACTCAGCAAGCATTCCATCTTTAGAAATAATAACCGACGAATCTACTAGTTGGTTATGTACTTCTATCTTTTGAGAAAACAAGGGCATGTTCATTCCATAGGTTAACAAGTATTCAGAGAACAAGTTAATTCCAAACTTCTTACAGAATCATGGCCTCCGCGCGAAGCGATGAAACATTTCCAATACCTAATTCTCAACTCATTTTAGACTAGAGAAAATACAATTGTAGCTACATGCAAATCGCGCGGCCTAACCGTACTCATCCTTATACCTATTCCTACTATCGCCCAGACTAAGGAGCTTAACCATCCGACCATTTAAAGTCTATGGTTATCTTACCTGTCGCCGAAGTGATACCCTAAGCGTTGATCATACTGATCAATAACAAATAAATATAATACAGATAATAAGGGGGCAATTTAGGAAAATGTAATTATCCGAAAAATGCTAAAATAGTAAATTAGTTAAATATTCGGTTGGGGGAATTTATAATAACAAAAGTAAAAGCAACTAGAAGCTAGGGTAGCAAAACTTAAATTAACTGAATTAACAACTTCTGCGTATTTACAAATATGAATAAACAGTATAACTCAAGGGGGGGGGCTCATCGTCATTGCCCAATGCGGGGCGAAGCCCGCGAAAATTTTTGAAAATATAAAGAAAATGGACCCTAAAAATGCATTTCACGATCCTAGATTTTAAATTTTTCAATTTTTAAGGAAAAATTTTTTGATTTACCCATCCAGTCAATATCAAATTTGAAAATCTGACGGGGGAGGACATTCCACCATGTCCCCCCAACCCCCCCTCCCCCCCTCCTCGTACCCCACTGTAACTCACTTGTTAAAAAGCGATGAGTAAGTAATAACAGAACAAATTAGCAAAAGATTCAGCGATATCTGCGATTTAAATTTAATCACATAAATGAATTCCTCTTACGAGCGATCAATCAAATTACAAAAGGATATTAATCATTACTTGTACAATAACTAGTATCAACTCGTATTATTAAATAGACAATAAATGTTATTTAACAAAAATGATGCAAATATGCTACAGCAATAATTCAAAGCTACTGAATTGGAAACCTTGTCAACTTGTTCAGATAGGCTTTCTAATCTTACATGGGAAGACACTACAATCCTATAAATCTTCAGCAAGCCACATAGACATTTGCAGTCGCAGCTGCCTCCGCTAACATTTCCTGTTCATCATTGAATGTGTGTATAGTATCATGTCTGTCATCACAAGTAACACATTTGCCAATCCCACGTCACTTTTCTCTCATATCCAAAGTGTTAATGTTAAATATAAATTGTTAATTTGTTTATTGAGAAATTCCCGCCACGCAGCTTGTTTGTTTCTGTTTGCTGTATTCAACACTTTTTTGTACGAATTGCATAATTAATGCGTAAATCTTGTCTCCTGATACGTTTTCCAGCACGCAATTCACTCTCTTTAAACCGCACAATTTTAATATTTTAAAATATTTTTAATATTTAATTGTTTCATGAAAAATTTTTTCAATCTCCTCATATTTTCATTAAATTCTTGAGTAAAACTGCGCTCTGCAAAACAAGTAGTTTATTGGCCTCTACTGAACATAGCTTTAAATGGTGAATTCTTGACACTGTATCGACTGAAGTGTTGAGGAAATATTCAATTATCTATATCGAATTCCTCCATTTGCTGCATCTAGTGTTGTTTTGATGCTACACTATGCCACTTGCTTGCAGGTAAGTTGTGGTTGTGTTGGGGTATTTATATACTGCTATCAATGACTATTTGTTAGGCGGTCCCGGCTTAAGTAGTCTGCGAGTCTTATTGTTTTATTAGGGCCGTTCACACGAGGCAGATGAACCGGTAAAAAGCGAATGATGCGGCTAGCCGCATTAAGGGCGGACGTGCTCCGCTTTAGTAGCCGCATTATCTCGATTTAATTTCTCCTCCAGAGCAGAACTCACTCCTCCGCATCAAGCCGTATTAGTGATAGATAAACAACTTGTCAATCATTTTGTTTGCTTTTTTCAATTGTCATTGGCTTCCTACGTTGTATGTAACCAATTAGAGTTCACCAAACTAAATATATTTTACTAAAGCCGAGCACGTGTTAACCCGGATTAATAAAATCTATAAAAAACAATTTTGATCAACAAATGGTGCCGTATTGGCTACTACGCCGAATTTAGCTCCTCCGCATCTCGTGTAAACGGGGGTATTATTATTAATCTGTTTTAATAATGATATGTTAGGTTTTATTGTTCTCAATTTTTATTATTTATTATATTAGCTTCAACTCTTTCTTTTACTTGTGAACAATTACTCCAGTGATTTCCTCCATGATCGCAATCGGCATAATGGTTTCTGCTTTCCTGTCAGCGTTGTTCTCAGGTAATTATTCGTATTGAGTGTGGACAAATTCTAAGTCTTTCTTGCCTTCATTGTCTTTCTTTGCATCTCGATTTGACCATTCCCAGACAAAAATGTATTTTCGATAATTTCATAGTCTCCCAGGTAAACCACACATCTGAGAGCAACTAAAGTGTCAAACACAAAAAATTAAATTCAAATCGGAACTAAATATTAATCAATAAAAATGAACAGAGATAATAGTTAATAGAATTGGTTTACAAACAAAATATCCATAACTAAAACTACTAAACAAAATTAAGAAACACAAAACAAAAACAAAGCACGCACTTTTAGCTTAAATAGAGCCCATCAGATGGCCCCACGTTTTATTTCACATTCTATCACTTACTATGACATGTATTATTTTCAAGTTGATCTGTTTAGAAGCATATCTGATCTCATCATACGTATCGACGACAAACTTAAGGATAAAAAGGCGTTTCGAAATATATTCTCCACTGAGCTTATATATTTCCGTGACAAGTACGCATTTTGATATAATTTGTTAATATATATATATATATATATTTATATATAGATATAGTACTGGCCAAAAGTTTGGGAACAGTAACCTGTCTAAATCGTGTTTTATGCTATTTCCTGGAAACTTCGTAAAATTCCTGGAATTCCCAATTTTTTCTTAGAATTTACAACAGATCTATTTAGCCAAGCAAGTTAACACAACTTAAGATTTACACACAATACATTTTCACTGAAAAAGCACTATCATTATAGTTTGAAATATGGTCTGTGGTAGTGAAATTTCACCAACAAACCGTGCTCAAATTCATATCTTGTACGAGGAGGATCACAATTATCGCGCTATAGCTGTTAGAATGGACGTGTCAGTACCTTTGGTATGCAGAAGTGTTACTCGTTATCAGCAACAGCAAAATTTTTCCTTTCCTCAACGTCATAGAAAATTGCTGGCATCACATCAAAAACTGTCTGAGGAAGCGCCAATGCACATCACTCGACGATCGGAAGGAGGAAATTAAAGTGGTATGGTGCACTGAGATTACTGATGATTATTGTAGAAAGCTGGTCGAGTCAATGTCAAATCGCATTGCTACGTGTTTGGCCAATAATGGCGGACATACAAAATATTAGTGAGTTTGTCTAAATTAACTACTTACTTTCTACACGGTGTTATCATATTGTTTCTACATTGCGTTTTTAGTGTAAAATAAAAAAATTTCTAAATTTGTAAAGTGTTCCCAAACTTTTGGCCAGTACTGTATATATATTGAATTATTTTTGGAGCAAGGAGCCATCTGCTATTAATATTTTCCGTTTAAATCAATGTGCAGAAGAAGCACTGAAAATAATCCAAGATCTACCCTATTGCAAAAGTGAGGAAAATTTAGGTTAAGATACATCCTTTCAAATTTATGAAAGTTTTAGGTATTAGGTAATACTTAATTGTCAATGATGGATTTGTTTTTTGAACTGACCATTATTTAGTGTAGGCTTGCGTATGTAAAGTACCTAATATAAAAGCGATACTTATTATTATTTTCTCTGCACAAATTTGTTTATCTCAAAAATCGAGTTCTTCTAAATGATGCCCTTTTAATATTTTTGCCTAATGCCTAAATAGCAAAGTAATGAACAAATTTGATATTTTTTGGCAAAATGAGCTTTTTATTAACAAATCATTCATATCTTTTTTGTTTTTGTCAGATTTTTAAAAATGTGTGTTGTAAATTTATCCTTCATTTTTGTTTACATAATTTTCACGATAAACAAATATATTTTTATTCTTTTGAAAAAATTGATTTTTCCAGTTTTTCAAAACTTCATTCGGATATTTTTTCAAGAAAATAACAATTTTTAAATTTTCTTTCTTTACGCATAAAAATTCATCTAAAAATGACCCAGGGATATGAGGCTGTGAAACGTTCTTACCCCTAGTGGGTACAAAGGCTACTGCGCCAGGTCCATAGTTACCTTTGACTTTAACATGGAATTTCTCAGTTCTGATTTTTTGGCATTACTTGCAAAATTGAAATCTAAATTTTCATAATACTTTCCAAATGGGTGTAGTTTTCGTGAAACTGAAATTTAGTATTTCGTATGCAAATTAGGTCATATTGGCATAATAAAGTCATAATTGGAAAAATTTTTCACATTGATAATTTCATTCCCTATTTGACCTGTAAAAGTTTAACACATTCACGTTCGCTGACGGCTATAGCCGTTATGTTGAATTTGCACAAAATGCACAGCCTCTCAAAAATCACAGAGCACCAGCATACAAATCTTCTCTAAGAGAAAGTGCTTTGAACAATAATAGCTGGTCCAAAACAGTCATACATTAGAGCAAAATCGGCTCAAAAGGCGCATCTCTTATTTACTCCTATGTAATAACAGTTAGCAATGACGGCTCTTCACGTACCTTGTTTCTTTTTCACTTTTAAATTTCGACGATTATAGCCGTTCGTGCGAATTGGACCAGCATGAAAAGCTAAGGCGAGCGTGAATGTGTTAAAGCTGTAACTCCTATTATAAAGAAAATAGGATTTGCAGGGTACTAACATCTTAATTATTTCAATAGTAGAATTATCTAAAAAGATTAGAATCAAATTACTTTTTCATTTAAAGATGATTTGTAACTATTTGATTAGGTTACGTGAAAAATGTGAATCGTTGATGTTTGATGACATTCTAAGTTATGGTAGGAAATGTGAGGATATTATTTGGCGGAAAGTCTATTATGATGTAATCATCTTGATGAAAAAATATCGACGAGTAAGTTATTTACAATCTGTAATTTGTTAATATGGTTTAGCACATAAAACCGGCATCAAGTACTGAAACTGCCTATAGAACATTTCTATCTTCTGCTCTCTGTTACTACAATCATCTTTTAATGAAAATTCAAAGCGAATTTGCTGTTGATTCCGCTATTGTCGTCGATTGGTTACATTTTTCCACTGACGTTAAACCTAAGCGTAAGCGTTTAAAGTTTTTTTCTTATTCTCTAGGGCTGCAGTATACGCGTAACTTTTAGTTGCAGTCAGTGAAGTTGATTCCTTTTTAATTGTTTGACATAAATGACGTAATAATTAATCTCTATCTCAGATAATATACGCCTCTTTTGTGATAGTTAGTTCAAGCTAATAATGATTCTTGAAGGAATATAAATATGATGATTTATTATCAGATTGATATATCGTTTAGAAGGCCTTCATGAACCAAAAATTATTGAATGGGCCACCAGTGCTTATCATCGATGTCTTGTATGCCTCGGGGATATTGGTATTTATTTTCATATCAGCAAATAGATTGCTCTTTTTAGCTAGATATCATCTTGTATTTGAAGACAATTTTGCTACATTGCGCTTAGCAAAAAGATTTTATCATCAAGCGGTAGCTTTTTCACCTACGGTAGGTTCACCCTTTAATCAGCTTGGCACACTAGTGGGAAATGCTAGTCATCGCATTGAAGCTGTTTACTGGTATTTGAGATGGTTAGTTTTTTATCAAAATATTGTTTACTTAATCATTTCAAATCATTTCACTTATAATTCTGAAAGTTAACC
Source organism: Hofstenia miamia (assembly GCA_900660155.1). Lineage (NCBI taxonomy): Eukaryota > Metazoa > Xenacoelomorpha > Acoela > Hofsteniidae > Hofstenia > Hofstenia miamia. The sequence continues at coordinate 655,640 of CABFPE010000408.1, read as the reverse complement.
AGAATCTCATTAATTTAATGAGTTTTTTTAAATTGTGTATTTTTATATGTTGCTGTATGAAATACTTAAGTGTTTGCCATTTGCTTTACAAAATTCTAATTAAACCGTTGTTTCAGTAAACGCTTCATTAATTGTAGGTTAATAAAACGTAAAAATAATTCTGATAAAAATACTATTTATTGTTGCATTTTAGTAAATTGACTCTACATTGCCTTTTTAGTATCCATAGCGTTCATTCATTCCCTGGGGCAGATAGCAATTTAAAGCGCATTTTCGAAAAAAATCGGCGTTTATATATCGAAATTCAACATTCTTGTATACCTGAATCGTACACTCATCAACAGAAGAGAGTATATCTAGTAAGACAGCTGTGTTGCCAATTCATACACCTAACATCACTTTTTCAAGACGATAAATCAAATTTACATGTTGGTATTTCAAAATTTTTATGTGTGCATGTATGTGTGGTTTCAGTAAGTTCATTGAATGTAAGAAGTTTTACTATGTCATCTTATTGCGTTTATCCTCATGTACTTAATTCGAAAGACTATTCTTGATTTCTTTTTAGATTTAGTTTTACAAATTAATAAAATATAGATATTTTCTGCAGATATATTAAGCAAAATTTGCTGATTTGGAAAAACATTTCATTCTTACGTCGCAAACTTAGGTCAATAAAAGAGGGTCATTTTCTTTTTCGTAGTTTGTAGTTTTTCTTCGATTGCTTTTGTCATTTTAGGAAGTGACTGAATTATGTCAAGAGACCTTGCATGGTTTTAATATAATTCTTGGTGAAGGTTTTGATGATTGTCCTGACGAGGAAATGAGTTACCTTAATGATGATATTGTTTTTAAAATCATTGTCATTTGCTTGATTACAATTCACGTCGCTCGCCACACGGGTAATTTACAACTTCTAATTTTAACAAAAGTTAATTAACAAAATATAGCATGTTTTTTTACATTTTATTTGTTTGATCATATTTGTATGCAAATTATTATTATACATGTCTAAAGACTATTGCTGATTCTTATTAATTCAAATTTTTCGCATTCCTGCATTTTATTAAAATACAGAACTAAATATAGTTTAAAATTGTTTTTTTTCATTTATTTAATTTTTGATGTAGCAGTTTTAACTTAACTTAAAAATTCTCAATTTGACTAACACGCTAGTGATTGGATATAGTTGAAGTCATATGTGAAATCTCATTCCATGAAGAATTTCACGTGTCACTTTTGTTAACTCGTTTTTCAATACAGAAAAACAGACCAAGCGTAATTGTCTTTATGTCGACAAATTCACTAATCAACTCAACATTTTTAAAGTCTTCTTTCCCATCAAGGACTAGTAAGCCACTTTCAGAAAATTCGATTTAATTATTGGGAAATTATCTGCATAACAAAATGCTGCCTATAATCCAACTGCCATATCGTGTAATAATAGGTTGAGGTAGTAGTTCTTCCACTAAAATTTCTGCTGTCTTGAACTGTTCTTGACAGCAGCAATCACTCAATCAATCTTTACTTAGTGAGCTCGGATTTCCATCACCCAAATATGTAACAGATACTAATTTAGAGAAAACCTTTAATATATTTCCATCAGGCATCATGTAGCGAACCGAATCAGAAATTCCTTGACTACTTCGTCATCAGTGGGAAATTGCAGTATCTTATAAACGGCTTTCGACTTGCTTAAAAATTGCTTCAAGTACAACAACTCTCAATTATGTTTGAGTTGATTTTGCGCTTAATTTACGGTGAATGAATGTCAATCAATTAATTAAACCAACTTATGTCAATCTAACAGACAGTGACGTACGCAAGAGGGACATGGTAAATGTCCCTTCCCTGTCAGGTTTTCAATATTGATTTTGATTAGCTGAAGCAATAAAAATTTCTGAAAATGTTAAACACAGTTAAAAACTAAGGGCTTGAATTGCAATTGTAGAGTTTAATTTTTCAAGTATTTTCAAAAATTTGTTGACTCACTTGATCATAAGATGTCCCCCCTTCAGAAAATCCTGTGGACGCCCCTGCTAACAGACCTGATATTTATGACAGATTCCTCATTAACTTATCAATGAAGCAACTGTATGTACACATAATAACTAGGCTGCATTTATCTCAATTTTAGTCTTATGATATTTCCATTTTATTTCAAGTAATTGCCTTTAGTTGATTTTCAGTCACTGATAGTGCAAATTGAAAGTTTGCTTGTTAGCCATTCGAAAGCATATCGGTCATGTTTCATTTCATTAACTTTCTTGGCTCTAAACAACATTTCTAGTATGAAAATCCACAAGTTTTTATTTAGGATCGAAACACTCGGCACCTGCAATCGCGTTTTTTCTGGCGTTCTTTTCTCATATTCTGAATCACACTACTTTACGTTTGGAGAAGGCACTCGCTCAACATATGCTAAGTCATCCGAATATGATGCCACCAAATGAGGCTCTTTTTATCAATGACGACCAACTTGACTCTCAAGACATTACAGACACACAATGTTCGAATTCATCGCTTAGTACTCCTAAAGAATGCGTTAGCATTTCACTTTTAAATTCTAATAAATCGTAATGTTTAGTTTGATGCGGTATTTAGGAACTCTGTCTGCGTACCGTATTTATTTATATAATTTTAGTCAAAGAAAAGTGGTCCCAGTCATTCTTTTAAACTTATGCGTCGTCGCAGACGAAAGGGCAATGACATCGAAGAAGACGATGATTTATCCGAGGGGGAGAAAAGTCTTGCATCCAGCCTTTCCAGCGACGAAGATGCGGATATTGGTTTTTCCGGTTTAGATACTGAATCAGATTCTGCAGATAGTCTTACACAGGTCAGTTCCAATTTTATCACTTACATCAATTGTTTATTTCAAAGTGCTGCTTGATTATTTCTGTTATTTACAAACAAACAATAATATTTAAGTTTCAAAAGTTTTAACTGCTTACTTCCACAATCAGTAATCATACGAAGCTTTTATTACTTAATGTTCTTTGCCCAACACCGGACACATTGATATCGATTTAGTGAAAAGTAATTTCATTTCCCTTTATTCAAAACCAAATGATATTTAGTTTTACTTATTATTTGGTAATACGCCCCTGATATATATATATATATATATATTTATATTATATACACTTTGAATGTGCCTGTAGGATTATTTGAGTTTGCTTATAGATATTGAATTGTATAGAAGAGACTGCCTTTTTATTCATTTCTTGATTTTTTAGGCTTGCATTTCCGTATTATGAAATTACAGACTAACTGAAAACAAGGAATTGTATGTGATATTTAAAACTTTGGTATTGTCTTTTACTCGGCCAAATTTTATTTTATATTTTATTAGGATATTTCATAAAACATCTCCGAGATTGATTTTTAACCAGTATTAAGTTATGATCGGTCACGAGTTCAAGCAAAATGTATGGGATTGGTTCTCCTGAATTATATAACGAGTGGATAAATTGTATAGTCAATTATAATGCGGGTAAAGTGATACCAATTCCTGAATTCCTGAACTTATATTTTTTTTTAATTTAAGCAAAGCAAATAAAAAAATACTGTGAACTAAAACTTATAAATCATCATTATTACTTAAAGAGCCAATTTCATTACAAAACTGATACTAGTAGTAAATTTCATCATTATATTTAGAGCAATGAGGTTTCTTCGTTTGAAATGTCTACCGAAAATTCCATCAAAAAAGCAGTAGAACCATTAGCCAAACAAGAAATTCAAGATTTATCTCAAATCATGTTTTCGTCTGCTGATCAACGTACCCGTCCTAGTCACACTAGAAGCAGCAGCTTTCAATTTGCCAGCGATTTCTCAACTCCAAAAAAACATGCTCGGAATAGTAGTCTGCAGTTATTTACAAGTGTGTTCGTTTTTTATACAATTATTCATTTATATATATATATATATATATATGAATAATGTTTCATTGCGACATGTTTCGACAAACGTTGTTGTCATTTTCAAGCATTTGGAGAAATGTTCCCGAACTTTTTCTTTTAGTAATTCAGATCTTCAAAATATATTTGGATTTTTTTGATGTCTTTGTTTATTTAATAATGTTTTCTTAGTTGATTTTATACATATTGCCTCTGCGATTTTAATTTTCACGATGTCTTATTAGTATTTTAAAATTTTTCTGCTTGGGTTCACATCCATGTATATATATTTCGGATTGTAGATGCCCTCTTATATGTTCCTTTGCCCGAATTTCTAAATGCCTTCTGGTCTTGCCAATGTATGAACTTGAACATTCATCACAGTTGTATGTATGCTTGAAAATGACAACAATGTTTGTGAAACATGTCGCAAATTAACATTATTCAAAAATGCTCAAAGTTTTAAGATTATAACCAAGGTGTACACCTTGATTATAACCAGTATGTATGTATGTATGTATATATATATATATATATATATATATATATGCATGTATGTATATATGTGAATATTTATGTAGCTTATTAGATATTAGATAGGTGATGTAGTATTAATCATGTTTTCTATGATTCTGCCGTCTTTAAAATTTACATGTAGTAGATTCAAAAATAATTTCTATGTCCGAATGTAGGGCACAGTATGATAACGCTAGTTTATTGTAACATTACCTAATTATTGTTATTAAATAACAGATGTAATTTCTATGACAACATGCTCTTGGATCTGGTGGCCCCATCCACCACAAAAGCCCCAGTCCATCTCACACTACCTGGCCTGGCTAATAAACTGGGTCTAAAGACAGGTGCTGCTCATTAAGTTCACAATCAAAGCATATTTCACAATACGTTTTAAAATTAATTAGCAAAGTAGTATTTTGAGTCTTAGTATTTCTTACTAAAGTGTCAAAAATTGAGAAAATAGTTGCCAACATTCCACGCCAACAATTAAGAAGTCTTCTAATGCCAAAAAATTCATTATTTCTTACTTTAATTTTAACTTAATGCACTGTTGTACAAATGTACTACGCCCGCATATTTAGTTTGAAACAACTTAAAAATTTGAACATGATTTTTATTTAGAAATAGTCCAATTTACGTATGCAAAAAATTTCCAGCGTATAGGTGCAGCGTTTTTACATAATTTATAACGGGCGCTGAGTACATACTTTAGCAATTTTGGCTCGGTTTGGTTTTGTCATTATATTCAAATAAAAATACGTCAATGCTGAGCCGAAAGTTTCAAAATTTAAAATGGACATCACTGCAGTCATTGCTTGAACTTGAAGCCATCCATAACATGATTAAATGTATAATTTTTTAAATACTCTACATTAACGTAAATATGATTCAAATGAATATTTCTTAAAATCAGATATCAAGTAAAATATTTGAAATGGATACTTTAGTTTATTTAACAACGCCACGAAATATTAAAACATCAGACACGACCAGTACGTGATCAGACCAACTTTTCAATTTCAACTAAGACCAGGACTCATTTGCTATTATTTTCGAACTTCTGTATTTGCCATGGAAGCAGAAATAGATGACCCACAAGAGATGGAATCGGATCCAACATTTTAAGATCCGATCTGATTCGGATCCGATCCGAACTTTTAAAAAAATTTTAGTTTTCAATCCAAAACGGATCAGAATTTAAATAAGTATTCTATCAATAAACAAACATAAACTTAAAAAATATATTTTTGTTTTTTTAATGCCAATAGAAAATTTTAGTGCTTCAACACTTTCTTGAGATAATAAATGGACATATACTTACGAAATAGTGCATGCAAATATACTTATTTGTAAGCTTTGTAATAATCTAGTTCTTAAAATTGTCATCAACTATAATCATAATATATTTATAGAGTTTAAATAGTTAACTTTCTTGTAGTATTACCTCCCGTATTAATTTTTTATGTCCAAATTCAAAAATAACCACTTTGCAATGTCACTATGAATTGAAGCTGTTTCAAACAAGATAAATTTACTTCAAAATTGCAACTAAAGCGATGAAAACAAGAGTAGCACAAATAATGGCAAATTCAAGAACAATCCCAAAATTTATATTGCAAGGCATTAAAAAAATTGTTGCAGAGTGTATTAAAATCCGTAATAAAAAAATTAATTTTTTAAATAAAATTTAAGATTTAAATATAAATTTTGAATTTTACTGAAATTGGATACTAAATTTTATCAAAAAATTTTGAATTATATAGCAGCAATATTAAATAAATTTCACACCCTATTAATAGTATGCCGACGGTATGGTTCCATAAACATTTTTGTATCAGTGATTATAATAATGACAAACCTTCTGAGTACTAAGTTGATCTTGGCGTTGCAAGTTGCTTAGCGTGCATATTGAAGAGCATCTCAAATTATTAGTATTTTTACATTTTGGCAGTGTTGCAAAAGCTAAGGTATTCCACTTCTGTATTTTTCTTTGACATACACTTTAGAGAGAATGCTTTTCAGAATTCTGCTCTTCTATTTGCAAGTTTGTTCAAACAAATGTTTTTGGTTGCTTTACTATTTTATCATTGTGATGGCTAACATGAATTGCATTTTCAGATTTGAAATATTCGTCACCAATTTTATAAAGTGTTGGACAGAATAACGCGGAACCTGTTGTATGAACAATGAAATTCAATTACAAAACTTTACTTAAATTGAGATTATTAACACACTTAAATTAGGATTCAATGTAAAAGTGTGCATAATTTATAAAATGTACAACTACAAAAATTTTAAACATTTTTGGATCCGAAGTTTCTCAAAATGAAAATCCGATTCTATTAAAATGAAAATCCGATTCTATCTCTGCGACCTCCCTAACCGTATGCAGCTATTATTAAGGTGGGTAAAGAAACTAAGTTCCTTGTTGGCCGTAAACAAGAGTAAGCTAATGCTCATATTCCACAGCTTTGTATAGCATTGATGAGCCTCCTTTGCAGGCTCACAAAACGTTCAACCAGGGCTGCGGGTTGTGCTCATGACACAGTGTGAGCTTACTGCTGAATAACTGCTTCAGCCACTAAAATAATCTAATAAATAAAGCCCAACATTTGTTTTAGCTTAAAACCACAGCCAATGTATGTACACGTAGAACTTGAAAAAGCTTCTCTATTTTTATTGATGTTTGCTTGGCGGGAGTGGTGAGACGTTTGATTTCTCATTCGAAGTGCGGTGATCATTAGCGCACACCTCGAAATGATCTATTTCCATTACGTTCGGCTACAAATGTACGATGCAATTTCAATGATTACGCTTAATTTCGAAGTGTGCGTTAATATGAACGCACCCCTTGCTCTTTTAATTTCTATTGAAGTGTGGCTGTCGCAATACCTAGTTGTTGCAACATTGACGATTGACATTTTAATCTATCAGTGATATGATTGCTAAACATGATGATACATGTACTAGCCAATTAAACCAATGAATTGTAATTTAGAGACCGGTTTTATAAAAAAGTACTGAACGCAATTCCTTTTTAAAAATTGCAACTCAATTAGATGTGTTACCTGTAATTAAAAATTCGATTTCGTATTTATTCACAAATTACAAATTTATAAAAATATAGTGCAAAAATCAGTTTGATGCGGTATTAAATTTACTCAGTTCCCAAATAAGCGATAGGAAAAAACGCTCTAAAATCATAAAAATGCTGGTTAGGTGTGCGGCGCACATAAAGAGAATACGCCCCTGATATATATATATATATATACACACACTTTTGAATGTGCCTGTAGGATTATGTGAGTTTGGTTATAGATATTGAATTGTATAGAAGAGACTGCCTTTTTATTCATTTCTTGATTTTTTAGGCTTGCTAATATGTGCTAATTTTTGTTGAAACACCAATGGTATCCTGTGATCGAAATAGTTGTATTATCTAATAATCGCAAAAATCGTAATCAAATCTAATGGGACCTCGTGGAAATATGTTAATTTATTTCTGGTCAACAGAATCCTTTTGTGCTGACTATAATTGTTTATTTTGTAATAAGTTTAGAGTCATCAAATGGAAGGGGTCATCGAAGATGCTTTAGTAATGCAGAATTTTCAGCTACGCCAAATTTTGCAGGTGATTGTACTCAATCGATTGAAGCCAAATTTCCCAGCGAAAAAAGTCTTAATGACGAAGAAGAACTTGATGACGTAGTAGATGACAACAGTTCGGTCATAGGTAAGTTTGTAGTTGACTAAATTTTGAATGTTTTCTAATAAAGCATTCTCCTCCTCTTTAGGGTAGGGAGTTAATGAAGTTTTCCTACGTTTGTATTGGACTAATGTAACAATTTGTTTTACAATACTTACATGCGTTGCATGTTTTATACACTATTAGATTTTATTGAGCATTCGTATTTAGGGTGTTCACCCACTGTTTCAAACATATGTTTATGTATTCATTGTACATAAATTAACATACAACAAATATGTACTATTTAAATACCATGTTTTGAGTATTTACTTTAGAGTTTGATGTAATCGATGGCATGCGTAGATTACCAGCTGGTCCAGTAATCGATATAATGTCACAAGTTGGTTTACTGTCCACTGTCAAAGTTGTTACTGATTGGCTAAAAATTAACCGCGAACTTGTTGTTACTTGTGCACTAGTAAGCATTCAAAGTTTTGGCTCTATATGTTTTTCCATATCCTATTAATTCATCTTTATCTTTTATCAGTTTATATTTTGATCTCTCTTTTAAGTATTAGGCCTTTATTGCGTTGTCATATAAACTTACTCCAACAATTTAGCAGCAACGCTGAAACTACACAATATCAGATCTAGAATAAACCATAACCTCTGAAATTGCTAGTTTTTTGTATGCTAGTGTGAGAACACATACCATAAGCTACGTTAAAATCTTCCACCCAAATTTACTTGATCTATTTTAAAACACTCGCCTTACCTGCGATGAAATTTTCAATTCGCTGAATCATTTTCCAGTTCCGCATCCTGTATTCAATTTTCTGGATGTCCCGCTCATAATTGATTCTAAAATCTACATTCATTACTTGCCTAAGCACTGCTTGTTGTGAATAAATCCTACGTATTTTGCCTAGTAATGAACAGTTAATAGTTCAATTTTTTTTGTTATCGTGGGTCTCAAACAGAAGAAAACTATGAATTTCAAGATGTGTTGGATGTTCTTGATGACGATTTTTGCAACAAATGACACCTGTTATGTTTCACCATCAGTTTTGTTCCAAAAAGCATCATGAAACAAGAAATGTTGAATCTTTCGCGCAGAATTTGAAAGAATTATTTGGACATTACTAAAGACGAATACCTGAGTTCAGCTATTTATTGATGTCTTATTTCAGATATTAAATGAACTGATGTTCAAGGAAATCTTGGAAAATCTATATTGACATTGTATGAGCAACCAGAAACTACTTGGAACACCGAGGAATTCAATGCCTGCATTTTCATTACTGTTCTTCGCATCCCCACACTATTGAAAATTTTGGTTGTTAAATTAGTTTCAAGTTACGAGTTACTGGTGTTTTAGTCAAATTCCAATCCTCTCAAATCCTAATCATTCGTTGGGGGCATTTTATCTCTAATATTTTAAGTAAATTTTTACGTTTAATAAGTGGGCAAAATTATGTTTAGCACTTATCTTCAGATAATAACTAGTTATTAAAACATTAATAGAATATTGCATAATTGTTAATGTTCAATTTTAACTTGTGCATTTAGAGTTCCTCAACACTTTGGTCTCGTCTTTGTATCCTGTTAAACAGACTACCAACTATTGCACATTTGGAAGAATTGGTTGCCGAAGGTGGTATACATTTCTTTTGATGAATGCATTTGAATTTTTCAAAATTCTTAAGCGTTTGTTTTAACCTTAAACTGCACAGTTTAACTTTAATGATATAAATAGTTTTGTCCTTATTTTCAGATAATGTTGTCCAAATCTTTGTCGAAATTTGGAAATATTGACAGCTATTGTTGAAAGTGCTTCAATGCAATGGGTTTTTCGAAATGTGAATATCTTTGTTAGTTTTGAGTACTTAGAATTTTTTCAAGAAACTGCCACAAATTTAAAAAAGTTTGTGATGTTTTTTCAAAATATTTTTAAACACTCATACTTGTAAACTAATAAGATATTAAAATCCAAAACCACCCCTGGATAGAGAAATATCTCCTCTTTCATCTACATTTCAAAGTGAATTCAATCCGCGAGTCGTTAGACCCGCCTCATCATAGTTTCCGTCATAATGTCTGGGATGAAATCTTACTTTCTCTCTACAGATAGAGAATAACTGAGATTACTTGTTGCTCGCTTGAGTTTTAGACTACCCGATTATGTGAAACTTAGGTATGGGGAGAATTTGAACGTGTTTACAAATCGGAATTTTTATTGAGAAATAGTTAACAATTTGAACCTTAAAATATTTGTTAAGAAATGATTCGCTAATGGATATTAGGTGAAAAGTCTATCCAAGTTGAGAGACAAACTTTGCGTCTATAATATTTTTCAAATTCATTTGGACTTTTGCACCGCTATTAGTTACAATAGTTTTTCACATGAAATTGCATGGGTTATTTAGCATGTATTTAATTTCATTACGTTTTGACGACAATTTGTTAATATTTCAAAGTTTCTTTCATAACATGTGTTGTGTATAAACATATTATAATAATACTTAATGAAATTGTCATTATTTGTTAAGATGTACTGGAAGGTAATGAATTCCAGAATTTTTTAAAAAACTCATTTGATAAAGGAATTAATTGATTAAAAATAATATTTTTAAATCATACTTAGTACGAGTACGAATCCGGAGACCAAACACCAGTATTTTTATGAGTCCGAGTACAGATCTTTGAAAACCTAAATAGAAGTAAATTTTGAGTTTCAGTGGCAATTCAAAGTATAATATAATTCCATTGATCTTAGCAGAATATATTAACTGTGTAATTTTTTGTTTGCACATATATCTACTTGTGCCTATCATATAGTTTTATGTTACTGGATTACAAACAAAACGTTGGAGAAATCCTCAGCTTGTAAATTCATTTAGTTGATACTACAACTAAATTTTGACAGAATGATTAGAACAATTTATTAATTTATGGTTACTGACCTCCGCAATAATCAAGAAGTCTGTGATATAACATCAATGTTGATAAAAGCAACTTTCATTCAAAAAACTTTTACAACAAAAAACGTAAGAAAAAATGTAAATTATCAGAAACTAAAACACGTTTTGATGAAAGTTGTTTTTTCAAATCCTAGGCGGTTCAGCAAATCATCTTGAATATGATCCATTGTACTGAACACTCTTTCAATCGGTCAGAGTTCGGGGTCCATATATCGAACTTGATTTGCAATGTTCCAAGTTTGCTGTAGGAGTTCCCAATCACCATCGTGTTCTTCAAAAAGCATTTTCTTCAAACACTATTTTCCTAGATAATCGTTCTGTTGCTGATGAAATCAATAACAGCATTGGTGCACTTTAGATTTTGCAATTTTATTCAAGTAAGGGCCCCTCAGTAAGAGTGGATCCAAAATAACTTAAGTCAGAGCAAATTTGCAGAATACCAGCAATCATGAATTGACTGGTTGGTTGGTTTGCATTAAATTCCGAAAGTTATCGACTAAATTTTTCTATTTGATCAGTAACAGTATATCGATGGGATTATATGAAATCGAGTCCTTCGAATGCTGGTTTTAGGGCGCTATACGTATCTTTGACGTTTAGTATAACAGGGCATTATCAAANCATGTTTTAGCCCACAAAAAAGTTTGGGTGATCATTAGAGAAGAATATTGTAAACCAAATGAAGGATACCATGCATGGCTTCAACACAATTCAATTTGAAAAGTAGGACTTGACCAGCTTTGATAAAAATAGGATTTGAAATTGCGTTACGGACGGAATCGCAAAATCTGGTGGTTTCAACATCATGTATATGTATGAAAATCTCTGTGAAGTATATGCATATTTTCATCAGGTAATGGTATGTTATGAAAGGTCACTAAATTAGCTTTATAAGAGTACATAGCATTTGTNAATATATAATATCGTATCTAGACGAGAAGTACTGGAAGTCGATGAATTCGCTTCAGGGCATTATCAAAAAGTCCCCTGGCTGTTACGGACGGAATTCACACATGTCTTAGCCAACAAAAAAGTTTGGGTGATCATTAGAGAAGAATATTGTAAACCAAATGAAGGATACCATGCATGGCTTCAACACAATTCAATTTGAAAAGTAGGACTTGACCAGCTTTGATAAAAATAGGATTTGAAATTTCGTTACGGACGGAATCGCAAAATCTGGTGGTTTCAACATCATTTATATGTATGAAAATCTCTGTGAAGTATATGCATATTTTCATCAGGTAATGGTATGTTATGAAAGGTCACTAAATTAGCTTTATAAGAGTACATAGCATTTGTGTTTATAATGATTCATTGCTTCTGTACCTATCAGGTAACATTTCGTTACGGACGGAAATTCAAAATTGTTACGGACGGAAAATATTTCCATTTTTCTGCTACATTCTCATAAGATTAAAAATGATAAGTCACGCTCAAATACATATAAAATGAGGTTAAACAAGAGGTTACTGTGTCCAAAGTTGTCTAATTCTGGCAGGAACACAGGTTAAAAGATTTTGTTATGAACGGAAAATCATTGATAAAATACAAAAAAGTGACCACTTTTTGATAATGCCCAACACCATAAATTTTAGTGTTTTAGCAATATCAACTTATGGCATTTTGCGAAATTTTTCGGGTTAGTCGCAACATATTGCTTCAGCATAGTCTTTGAGTTTTTATTTTATCGCATTTCACTGGGTAGGGATGCTTTTGACTTTATCCGATTTTAGCTGGTCTTTTGCTTCTAACATTTCTTCTGATCTTGAGCATTTGTCTACTTGGTCCTCTGTCAACCATCTTGATTTTAGCGCTACCAAGACATGTGGTATTTCCTTTTCTGTGGCTCCCCTTCTGATTTGCTTCTACCTGTGAACTTTGCTCCTCATCACACTCATCGTGTAGTTCAATTTGCTGCAAACTTAAATTGGGCTGGACATGTGTCTTTGCGTCTCCGCAAAGCTAATTCCTCGCTATTTGCCCTTTTTCCGTAATGTTCCTTTTAATACCTCGTCCGCTGTGAAACTTTCCTTGTTCAAGTCCATTCCTCTTGCCATTCTTCTCTACGCGTCTCCCTGTTGGTGGCCTTCCCGTTCCTTGTTCCACTCTATGGAACGTTTCCAGAAGCGTGCCTTCAAATGGATCTCTCCCTTGCCATACAAAGACGCTCTCTCAAATTCTCCACTCCCCCGCTGTCACTCTACTTACATGCCTCTGATCTCCTCCTTTTCAATCGACTGCTCACTCGCAAATTGGATCTTGATCCTTTTGATTTCATTAAGTTCTATAATTCCCGCTCCACTCGCTCTGATGTTGTTCTCACCTTCTCCATTCGTCGGCTCAAGAAACATCGCACCCTTCACTCGTTTTTCAATCGTGCTTGTACTGCTGCTAATTACATCTTGACTCTCAACCCTCCCA
>CABFPE010000408.1:583763-608869 GCA_900660155.1 Hofstenia miamia | reverse complement strand
AATGTGTCTTGATCCTCTTCAATATTATATAATTTAAGGTATTTCCCTTGTTCGCACGACTTAACTTACCTCTTAAATTCATTAAATGCAAAATTGACAAGAGAAATTCAAATGATATAGATATGATCTTAACATTATTTTATAGTATTAGCATTAATCAATTAGAATTGATGATGTATTTGAACATTCGCGTGTTGGCATTTTCATGAAATTATATTCAATTGCATCTACTTCATTTTTCCCTTTATAAATTGAGATATGGGATAAAATGTTTTGCAAAATTTTGACACGTGAACAACTATAGCTAAGAACAATTTTTTTGCATTGTATAGTAAACTAATAGCGTTTAAACAATTGATGATGAGCTAGATAATATATTAATTTTAGGATATATAAATTTGTAAAAAACCTATTTCACTTACAGTTAATCATAGTGAATAATCTACGCTGCACTTTCACTAGTTATTTGCTGACGTCACATGGCACTGTTTAAATTTCTTGTAATGCTTTGGGAATATTTAATTTTCCTTTTGGTGATTTTTTTTGTCTTTTCAAGCATGTATATTAAATGTGTACAAACATTATTAAATTTTTATATTATTTTGTAATCATATGAGACAAAGTTAGTAATATTAACTTTTTAAAATACAAAAATAACTTACATTATTGAATGAATTCAACCATCACCACTTGAATCTTTGTGCAAACTGAATAATGTGTTAAAATGAAGATATCCTTCCGTCATAAGCATTGAACAAAATGCAAACTTCATGACAGTTTTAGTATAAACTTAAAAAAGGAGAAAGAAAAACGTACATACACTTAAATTCGACATTTGCTTGTTGTATATTCAGAGTTTTTTTGTATTTTGAAGCGTTAATTGTTTTGTTTTTATGCATTTTATTTAATATCACACGTAAATACCCATTTTAAGGCATTTTACAAATTACATTATGTAGTTGAATGATAAATTTTACTATTTGCTGAAAAGATTATGCAATATATACAATACACTTAATAAACATCGTTTGACAAGATGATTTCTACTCCTAATTTTTATCCTCCTGTACATAAAGATAATTCTTCCAACATTTAAGTTTGTAATAAATGAAAGTTATGTATGAATGTACTGACACTCTGCAAAAATAAACTGACAGATTTATTGTCAATCATTTAGTAACAAACTATTGTGTAAAAATCTGGAAAATTTTAGTTGATCAAATATCAACTTTACCAAGATATTTACAAGGTACATGAAATCTATTGTTGTAGGAATATGTATCGAAATTCTTAGATATAGAATTTTCTGTGAAAATACGAAAAAATTTAGTTAGTCAAATATCAGCTTTACCAAGATATTTACAAAGTACATGAAATCATAGATATTTAAATGGTAAATAAATGAATATTTGTGAGAATGTAAAAGCCACTTGTTTGTAGACAGCATGTAAACAAAGTGTTATCACAAAATTACTAGACTTTCTTTCTGGATGGAATGCTCAATTTGAACAAATCATCCAAGAGAATATGTACAAGGATCCCCGTGACATTCCCTTCAATCCTGAATTGTAAGTATTTGTTTTTTAATTACATTATTAAATTGCATTTTTTTTTCAATGTGTTGACACATGCATTTAGATTTAACATTTCATCTGATGAGGACAATGCTTCTGTGTCTTCTCCTCCCATGGAGTTTGAGCCTTGGTCCCAGGATTTTGAGACTAAAGTAAACTGTTTGATGACTAGCTACGAGCCTGGAACAAGTCTTCAGCAAGGGTCTGGTCAACATACAAATCCATCCAATACCACGTGAGTACATTTTGTTTGTATTTACTATAGTTTTAAAATTATTTTTTTAAGATGGGAAAAAAAAAATTGTATATATACTAATACATGTTTTTATTTTTAATCATTATTGATTTAAAATCATGCTTCAATAAATTATTCAGACAATACTATTTCATACTGGTTGCTTACAATGCAAAATTGTTTCTGTTTGTGCATATCTTTTCCCATTTGAATGATGCATGTTATTACCTTTGTTAAACAATTGATTGAGATATGTAATTACCCTCCTCTCCAAATTAATTATATTTAGTCCAACAACTCCAGCTCCATGGGACAACCTGCGCAAAAATGAGTATCATATAATGATGACATCAACTAAAATATAATATAATTTGAATAGAAAAAATCTCAATGTTAATTACTGTAAAATACTTAATTATTAGAATCAAATTTAAAATTTAATGTCCATTAAATGTATCATTCCATATGGTGATATCGTCATGGTCAATGTTTTCTTCAATTCTATTCATTGCTAAAAAATAGATTCATTATTTGCTATAAGAATAATAAATTTGCGCAATCCATATCTTAAACACAGCTATGAGTACGTTCAATGGTAGAAACTAACACATAAAGGAAAAAATTAATATACCAATAGAATTAAATTTAAAATTTAATATCTATTAAATGTATCATTCTGAATGAAGATATCATCATGGTCAATGTTTTCTTCGATTGTATTCATTGCTAAAAGATAGATTCATTATTTACACGGCAATCTTTTCTTTACACCTCTTTTTTTGTTTCCATGATTTTTTTCAGATTGTACACATTTGCTGACTGATGCATCTTTTCTTGACTTACACACCATTGTTCAATAGATTCATTATTTGCTATAAGAATAATAAATTTGTGTAGTCCATATCTTAAACACAGCTATGAATACGTTCAAGGGTAGAAACTAACACATAAAGGAAAAAATTAATATACCAATAGAATTAAATTTTAAATTTAATATCCATTAAATGTATCAAAAGACAAAAAAACATCAAAAGCAAAATCAAATATTCCCAAAGGCAAGTAATTTTGTTTGAAAGGACATAACAAATCATCAAAAGGAAAATATTTCTTTTGAAAGGACAAAACAAATCATCAAAAAGGAAAAATGTATAAAGTGGAAAACCCATGTAAAAATCTATAAATGTGTAAAAATAAGTCACAAATGTGAAAAACATTGGAAAAGGGAATGTAAGTCACAAACGTGAAAAAACGTTGGAAAAGGAAGTCTGCTATATGCTTCTAATCAATGATTTTTGAAAAGCCTTCGTATTCCTTCAAGTTCTCACAATAATGGTAATAAAATTATTTTGTATATTTTAATAACAATGTGCTTAGTTTTACTGTACACGATTGAAGATTGTCTCTGTAATCGCAACAATATATTTTGTTATGACTTAACAATATTTTCTCTGCCTAGATTTTATTGTTGATAATGATGTTTCACTACTTCCCCACAAGAATGTTTTTCTGTCCACGGTATAAACAATTTTGTTATTTGTATATTTATATCTGTTTAGATTGATACTTTAATGAAGAAAAATGATGTTCCCATGAAAAGCCTCTGCTGTTTGTCTCATATGCAAAAGTATGATAATTAATCTGTATATCACAATTAATAATTTGTTTAGATTAAAAGTCTGCTATATGCCTATAATCAATGATTGAAAAAAAAGCCTCCAAGCTGTTCAAGTCCTCACAATAATGGTAGTATAAGTAAGTAATTTGTTTTAATAACAATGTGTTTAGATTCAACTGTTTATACATTTTATATTTTGATGTTTGAAAAGCCTCCATATTCCTTCAAGTCCTCACAATAATGGTAATGAAATTATTTTGTATGTTTTAAAAACAATGTGTTTAGTTTGGCTGTACACGCGAATGAAAATTGTCTTTGTAATCGCAACAATATATTTCATCTACATATCAAAAGAAGTCTCAGTGATTTATTACCTTGTCTCATACAGCAATCCACTTGAATATGTGTTTCATCCATACGTCAATTGATTGGTTTGTGTAATTATAAAAGTACAACTGTATTTGTTTATGGTATGCAGTGCTTTATTCCCTTCAACGTAATCTCAAAATAAATTATCACATTACACAGTTTTGAAATGACAAATTTAATCCCCGTTTGGTATGTAAAAATAACTGTTTTATTTATTGTTTTACCATGTCTTTAGGTTCCATGATTCAAATGAATTAAAAATGAAAGTGAACATTGTGAAAAAATTATAATTTTTTTGAATGAGATAAAAATTCCCAATGACCGTGTGTATTTATACTAAGTTTTTAAAGATATCAGTTTTTTTTTATTCTAGACATTTTTTGTTTCAAACTATCACGTTTACGCCTACTTTGTGCATTGACTAAAAATGGTTTAAAGCTTTTTGGTAAGCTATTTTTATAGTTATATCTCAGATATTGGTTGTGATTCTTAATGCTTTTGTGCAATATTATCTCTAGTTAGTTTTACCGATATTTCTTTTAAAAACATAATTTTATTTTAATGAATTGCTGCGAATTTACTGTCCGATGTTAAATTAATTATATACTTTATCATAAATAGAAACGTCGTTTGTTTGTTAATAAACATTTTTCATTGATTTTGTTTAAACTTTTAATATTCATGTGTTTTTGATTGTGAATGTCATCTCTTTTATAACAACAACTTGTTTATTAACCATTAATTTAGACACTATCTGCGAAAATCATGATATGCCACTTTGCAGAACCATGCTTTGATAAAACTACAAAATTATTTGGTAAGCATTCTTTTACATTATAATAGTACATATTTTTTTTTTATTGTTACTTCAGATTGTTTTCCATTATTACTGTTTGTTGTGTATGTAAAGATTAAAACTATTGTGATTATTTTAATTTCTGTTTTTATTGTACTAATTGAATGTTTTAGCGTCATCAACTAACATTATTAAAAGAAGAACGTCTATCTGGGAATATTCCTCTGTATCTTTCTCCACCATCCAACAATGAATTCATGACGAATATTATCATTCAACTGTAGATGAAATTCGCTATATGAATTTTATCATTTAGTAGTGTTTTTCATATTTTCTTTGTAAATTAATTTATTTTTTATNTTTGCAGAACATTGCTGTGGAAGAAATACAAAATTATTTGGTAAACATTCTTTTACATTATAACAATACATATTGTTTTTCATTGTTACGTCAGATTGTTTTCCATTATTTCCTGTGTATCTTTCTCCAACATCCAACAATGAAGTCATGACGAATATTATCATTGTTCATTCAACTGTAGATGAAATTCGCTATATGAACTTTATCATTTAGTAGTGCTTTTCATATTTTCTTTGTAAATAAATTTATTATTTATAAATGTTCGTTTTCTCTGTATGGTGAGAGTATGCATCTGTGGAAGCATGTATTTATGTTTTAAAAATTATTTTTACTTGGAAATATTTATCGATTCAAGTTTTAAAAAAGTTTTTATTTTGCAATTGACATATGTGTTGTCTGTGAAACAGGTATTTTTCTCAATGTTAAGAATGTTTTTGCTTGAAAATAATTGTTAGTTACAACTTTTACCGAAAAAATAGAAATAAAATATAATTCCCAAAAACGTAAATTTTTTGCATATAGAATTTCAATGGTATTTAAAAATTATTTATGTAATATGAATAGAAAAATTGTCTTTGAACAATAGATTGCGACATTTCTAATCTCATGTGATTTTCGAAAATTCCTCAACCTCTATGTGTATAAAAAAATTGGTTACATTTTAAACAATAGACTAAACAAAATAGTTTGCCAACAAAAACCAATATATTCCAATGACGTCAGAGATGCACTGACGGACAAAGTACACAATTACATCATATCCATGCAAGCCAAGGTCAATGGTAAAAAATATCAACATGCTTCTAGTCTCTTCATACTACTGTTAGGAAATATTTATAAAATTGATAAAATAGTAAAACTAATAAAAGTTCGATCCTTGCTCCATTTTCATCATAAATAAGAAATACACTGTTGACTTCAATGATATCATTAGCATATATAAACGTGAGAGCAATGCCTTGTTCAAGATTTGTCGATTAGCTCAGGAAACTGTTTATCCTAGCTCGATTCAGAAACAGAATGTGTCTTTAGTATTAAAAGTGTTGTTCTTGGATATTTGCCAATGGAAATGACTCTAGTCTGAATACTAGCGAATATGGAAATAATAATTACAAAATTTATTCCAATAACTGTAAAGTTTTGGAAAATTGGGAATGATAGGAATGAGGTACTGGATGATTGATTTCGAAATTAGGTCAGAGGATTAACTGAATCCATAGATTACTATCAACCTGAATACTTGCTTATGATTTGTGAATAGCTTATGTAAAAGTTTGTTTAATATTATTAATGATTCTTCTCGGTGCACGACAAAAACAAGGAAAATATGTAAATTTTTTAAAGAAAGCAGTTTTTGTCGTTGAGTTTTGTAATGTTATTTGTGAATATCATATTAACATATTAAGAATATGCAGTCATTTTTAATATATGTATATATTAAAAATGACTGCATATTCTTAATATGTTAATATGATATTCACATANTTATTTTTACTTGGAAATATTTTTCGATTCCACTCTTTAAACAATTATTTGTGAAAGTAAAACTAAAAAAAACTGTAAGGTAATGTGTGAAAGTAAAACTAAAAAAATGTAAGTTAATGTGGAAAAGTAAAACTAAAAAAATGTAAGCTAATGTGTTAAAGTAAAAAATGTAAGCTAAATTCATGTGTGATGTTAATAAAAAACTTTAAAGTAAAAAAATGCAAACTAAATTAGGCCACATAAATAACATAAAAAATTAGTAAAAGTACATGACTTCCATGACGTCAGTACAACACCTCCGGCAATATCCATGACGTCTCAGGTCAAAGGCCACCCCTCTAGACCAATCAGCGAAATTGAGATCTCCTACGACCCACCTCTCGACCAATCAGAAAAAAGTGAGATCTCCTACGACCCATATTATACTACTAACAGGTGGAAGTCGCTTGGGGCCAGATCCGGACTGTAGGGTGAGTGAGCCAACTGTTCAAAGCCCATCTGATTGGGGCTTGTGCCCTGCGGCTCTTGTGCACTGGCACATTGTCATGAAGAAGGAGAACACCACGATTCAGCATTCCTCGCCTCTTCGTCTTGATTGCCTGGCGCAACTCAACCATCAGATCTGAGTAATAGGCACCAGTGATGGTAGATCTTCTGGGCAAGTAGTCGATTAGCAGAAGACCTTTCGAATCCCAGAAAACGATGCCATCACCTTGCCTGCAGATGACTGGGTCCGAAACTTCCTTGGAGGCAATGAGTCACTGTGTTTCCACTGCATGGAGGCGATCTTACTCTCAGGGTCCCAGTGGTGTACCCAGGTCTCGTCTCAAGTCACAAGTCGCAAATGGAAGTCTTCTGGGTCTCTCCTGCAGAGGTAGAAAAGTTGTGAACTGAACTGCATCCGCTGAGGCGATCTTGCACTTGAAGCTTTCGAGTCACCCATCTGGAAGACACATTGGAGAGATGAACATGGTCGTGAAGATTATTGAAAACGCTCCCTTCAGAAATGCCAACTTCAGTTGCAACTTCTTTGACCTTTAAACGACGATCAGCCATGACAAGGTCTTCCACACTCAGAATAACCTCTGAGGTCGTCACTTCCAAAGGTCGACCAGACCCTGGGTCGTCTTCCTGAATTCTGTGTCCCATTTGGCGACTGTGGAATACTTGGGAGCATCTTGCTGGTACACCTTGGCCAACTGATCTGTGATTTCTCTAGCTGAAGAACCTTCTTTGACAAGGAATTTGATTACTGCTCTGTACTCAATCAGTGATTCAATGACTTTGGAGTCTTCTTATACCTGAAAAGACAAAGCAAAATGAACAGTTTTCAGGCTGTGAATATCATTTACCTAGATAAGCATGCATGCATGGTTAGAACTTATTTCGTCATTTCTAAGTGTTCCATTCTACAAACTTATTGAACGTCCCTCTTAATTCTGATTTAATGCATTGCATTTACACAAATCACTAACTCGCAACATATTTTCATATTAAGATCACTTTTATTTGATTTTCATGATAACTACATAGTTGAAAATTAGGAATCCACCAATCAAAATATTCAGACTAATTTTTCGAAAATCCTAATCATTGCAAAAACATCTGTTGCTAATTGTGTTTGTCAAATGCTGTTGAAAACGAAATCTTTACAATTGAAAAAATTAAGTATGCACCCTTCAAATATAGAGTTAGCTATTAATTATTTTTGCTTAAGGAAGTTTTCATTCCCTATTTGAGATTTCTAGATCCACTTCTTCACTGTACAAAGTTCGATTCCGGAGACTCAAAGTTCAAATTGGATTCGGATTTGATATTGAACATTCGCAGGGTGCTATGCAGTAATACAAGTTATAAAATTTAATATGTAAATATATATTTAATGGTTATTTGCGCTCTTCCAAAAAAAATGCCAGCGTCACGGCATGAAATTTGGGAATTAGGCATTGTAATCATTCAACACAAATAATGCTTATATTTATTTATCAATGTCAAACAAATAGCTGGAAGGTACCTATCATAAGAATTTCCTTATTTTATTTTGGCTTGGTATGATGAATAATGCTGTTTGTACGTTCTGGGATAAAACCTTTTATTGCTAATAGTAAGAAAAATATTATTTAAAAAATTGAATTATCATAAAATTGTGGCAAAACACTTAAAACTTAATTTACGTATGTATTTTAATTGATTACAATATTAATGAAGTTGAAATTTATGTTTATATATATATATATATATATATATATATAACTTTTAAAAGGCCTTCAATAATACATAACTTATTTTTAAAATTTCATTGTAACAGATATACATTGTATAATTTATAATTTGTGATTATCTCACAGATGATGATTATCCCTTTAATCAATTCATTAATTAACTATAATGATTAAATTCAGCAATGGGAATTTTTAGTAAGGCGCTCTTAATTAGATAAATATCTTTGAATTTTAATTAAACTCTTAATCAATTGAAACGAATATCACAAAAAATATATGATTATAATAGTAATAATAATAATGTACTTGATAAATTTTTAGCAAAGGACATGTCATCAAAATTAATAAATAACATATATATACATCAGCGTACAGGAGAAATTTTCTGACGGGGGTGTTCCTGCAGAACACGGTTTGCCTAGTGACGCTCGATGTAAATTAATGCCAAGTCAGTCAGACGTTCTTGATCTATTGTGCTGCGGATATAGGTTTTCAGTCTTCTCAGTAAAATAAAGGAGCGCTCTGCTGAAAACGACGTTGTAGGAATCACTGATAAAATTCTAGCAATCCTAGAGGAATAAAATCGATAAAATCTTTATCTTTCATACACCCAAGAATATCAACAGACGATTTAAATTGGATATCAAGATTGCCCTCTTTAAATTTTCCAAAAATTGCGTGCTCTGATGTCAAAAGAGTTTGGTCGATGCTGTAATATTCAGACAAAACCTCGAAACTTCGTTAATTTGCCTGTTATATTAATACCACATCACCGAGAGTGCATAGTATATCTTGATCACCTTCTGCAAAGCGTGATTCCAATTTGGCGAATCCATAGTCCAACTATTCATAGTATGTATTAATGCGGTAAATGCTGTAAGCACTCACTGCTACTGCTCTATCAGGCATCTCGCCAGTCAGTGCCTGCAAACGCCTTGAAGGCTGAGGAAGCCTTGGAACACATGCCTCTCTGAAATCAAAGTTTGTGTTGCACGAACACATCTTAATCCTTCTATTCATGTTGTTAGTTATTCCCAATGGTTGTCAAACATATCGTCAGTCCTGCAGCCTTGGAGTGTTCTCTTGGGTTGCAATTACGTCAACATTTTTACACTGGAGTTACGAGTTCAAACTACTAGTGTTTGAGAGAGTGACTTTTAGTAAACAAAATCCAAAGACAAATTGATAGCCACAAATGGCTGAAAGTAAACATCAAGCATTGGAGTATGTTTTGGGATTTGTTTTTCTCCGACTGTGTTTGCAAGCTTTTCACAATGCGCTGTATTTGCTCCACTACTGCCTTCACTGCTTCATACCAACAAGACCATCTGATGATACTTTGCGATTTCAAAGTTAGCATCAAGTGTTCATCATTAACAATAGTATCACCAAGAGAAGCATGATGTTTAGGACTGCCTTCTAAGAAATTATACAGACTTTGTATTGTTCCCAGGGCATTACGCAGTGGTTCCACTTCTTGCATATGATCCTTTAAGGTAAGATTTAATAAATGGCCATAGCAGCGCACATATATTGCTAGCAGCAATATTTCTTTGTTCATGCGTACAGCCAAACCCCATTGAATACCTGAAATACTTCTTGCTCGTCAAAGCATTGACCAACGATTTTGCTGGGGTCTAGGTTCATTTCGCTTAACGCTTTTTTCAGTAGTTCATTCAGTGTCTCACCTTGAGTATTTTTCGTTGAAAAAATCCAACAAACGTTTCTTTCTTAATTCCACCAACTAGGTAACTTAAGCATATTGATACCTGTTCCAGCCTGCTTATGTCTTAAGTCTCATTAACTATTACAGCAAAAAAATCACTATCACGGACTGCATTCAAAATTCGCTAGAGTACCAAATCTGCAACAATCTCAAAGATTTCGTTTGGATGGCAGGGAAGTCCACTGCTTATGAAGTTCTAATTTCTTATGCAACTCTTCAGATAGCCAAGGGATGTCATTACATTTCAAACGGAGTAGCTCTAAAGAGTTACACCTATTTACGTCAGATATACCATCAATATCTTTTCGCAATTCAACATGCCCTCTGGAAAATATTTTGCTGCGCTTTGAACACCAAGCACCCAATAATTACCTTTAAAAACTCGCGATTTCTCATTACCAAGTTCTGATGGTATGTAGCTAATTGAGCAATCACCGATAACTGTCTCTTTTTGGCTACATGATGCGTTATCCATTTCATCATTGCTGTATTATGATAATCGCTTACTGCGTGTTTTTGCAGAAGATGATTCTTCTTCCAATTTGCGATGATAAACTTTCCATCACCACTCGTTCTGTACATGGCAAAAGCGTAGCAGTAAGCACGATGATTTTCTACAAAATATGCCAACCATACATATTTTTCAAACCAAGCTACTTGGAAATCTCGTGAGAACGATTCTTGAGAGAACCTGTGGGGCTTTTATACCTCAAGCCTAGGCTGCATAGGTCTATCTTGCTATGCCGTCATGGCACTGCAGGTAGATTTATTCTCCATCTGGACTGAAATTTCAAGGTCGCTATTGGAAATTTCAGAATCATTTACAACATATATTTTACTTTCATTACCAGTATATAAGTTGCCACCACTCTGCTTTATGTCAATCTTGGACAACAACATGTTTACTGACGCTACGTGTGTTACATTTTCTGGTGAACTAGATATGTCACTTTCTATGAGTATATTCGTAGTCATCAAGTTTTCTTGGCGCGGTGGCGAACTATGTGCTTCGGGTTGAAGAAGACTTGACTTATGTCGTGAAGTTTGAGCAGCTAAGACCGGTGACATAACAGCTAAGGTGAGTTGACTCTACCGTTTATCGCGAACTGGTAAAAAAGCAACTTCATGTCCATCATGTTGAGACTTAGCGTGTATGTTCTTATAGTCAGAATACACCTGTTTCATACACACATTGCAAATGGCTTTATGACAATATGTCCTTTTTTGATGTCGAAGACATTGTCAAACCTAAAACAGTCAAAGCCGAAAACTTTACAAAATTGATATGGTGTCAACATTTTAAATAGACATGCTACCTTCTTTTAGCTTTACTGTTAACAAAATGGTAAGACAAGTATTTCTCATTCTCTTTGTTCATTGGTTGAATTAATATTTTGCTTTTATAATTATAATGAATAATATTACGTTTTACTTCACTTTTTGGTATATTACTGCAAGTAGGAAGTGGCTATCATAAATTGCTTTGAACATGAAAAAAATGATGATCGTTAGTAAATAAACTATAATAATTCCTTCTTGCATTTGGTACCTATGGAAGAGAATTGTAGTATTTAATAAGTGATTGGATTTTTTTTGGCCGAATTTCCGCTAAAAAAATTATAAATATATATATATATATATATATATATAACAATATTAGCATTTTATTATGATATTAGATGCTAGGCAGTAACTAAACTGCTTAAAGCACCCTAAGACATAGGCAGTGGCAATACAATAATAAAAATGCTACCAATTGAGGCATGTTGACTTCTAAGCCCCCCCCCCTCCAGAATACAGTAAATTTGACATAAATAGACTAAATTTTGTCTGCTTAGTTTTATTTCTTAGCAGAAAAGGAACTTTATATGTCACTATATCATAATTTTGACTTGATTTTGTTTCTAAGGAGCAAAACTTAATGCTAGTGTATTATTATCAACCTATTACTATATGCTGTAATACGCTAGTATCAATATTTGCCTTTACTTTGTTGGATAAAATAGAATTCATAGAATAGAGCTTCTTGTTGCTTGATTCCTGAAGAATTTAATCATTAATGCCAACACATAAAAAGAAAATTCTAGATGAACAAGAAAAACCAAAAGCAAAGGATCTCTGTGGACATGTAAAAAGAACAGACAATGAATGTAATCATGTACTTGGATGTTCTTTGGATGAAATGTCTCAATAATTGCTGCTACTAGTTAAGTTTTTTTGTGTATTTAATGGTCACTAAAAATTTAAACCAAGTTGAGTAAAAAATAAACATAGCTGCATCAATCACAGATGATATACAGGAATATTGTCACCACCATAGCAACTCGTAACTGTGTGATAAAAATTTCATTGCTGCATACTTTTCTAATTGAGAAGAATGTGAACATGACATAGATTTTAGCATCAACCAATTGCTTGTAATTGCTCCAAAATTAACTTGTAAAGTTGGCATAAGACGACCAGTATCAGTATTTCAGTGACCAAATTAGACACAAAATCCCTTAAATATGAAACAGCCTTTAATTTTTTAATTAGATTAAGGTATTGGCTGCTACTTGAGTTATTACATAGTGATGTTGCATGGACAAGGCTACCCCAAATTCAATGGGCAGCAAATCCTGTTAATTTACATTTGTTGAGCAAAGTATATCACATGAAAGTTGTCAATGATAGAAGTAGGATAAACAGCGTAGGTTACACATAATGACTTATTTGCTGATTCATTGATATTGACAGGGGTGTTGCAACGCTATCTAGTGGTGATGTAATTACTGACTCATTCTTTAATGTTTGCGATAGTGACAAGGGGCTAATTTAGTTTACAATGATTCATAAACCTATACTTGCTATAGTGGCTCACTTATTTACGAGGTCAATTTAGGTCACACGTTTTACAATGATTCATAAACATATACTTACTAGTTTTGTGTAATTTTTACAAATGGTAAATTTAGTTTGCCTGTTTGCCATGTTTGTTAATATATGTGACATTGTAAGCTGGGAGAAGGGGCTTATGTCGCGTTTTGTGATAATACATTGTTGACTAATGATTAATTTTCTTATCCATAAAAATTCCATGCATTTCTATTGCTTATCTAGGCTATGTACAAAATTTAATTTGTTTTTCTGGAATCTATAAATTACATGCAAATGATTACATTTCGTTTTTCAAATACGCTGCTATTTCATTTTAAAAAATTTTACATTTAATTCATTTTTCACAA
Source organism: Hofstenia miamia (assembly GCA_900660155.1). Taxonomy (NCBI): domain Eukaryota; kingdom Metazoa; phylum Xenacoelomorpha; order Acoela; family Hofsteniidae; genus Hofstenia; species Hofstenia miamia. Next base: position 595,263 of record CABFPE010000408.1, on the reverse strand, counting down.
ATACAAAGCAGAAAAAATATTCGCCATTCTTACACATTACATAGACTTTCATGATTAATTCAATTCCATTCTCTGAAAAATTATACATGCGATGCTATTAGTAAGATTTATACATATACATGCTTTCATTAATACACTATTATTACATTAGTTTTATACAGCAATCCTCTTTTTGCATTTCCTTTTGGTTTATAAGAATTTTCAGGGTTGTACACATTTATAGACTGTTACATCCTTTCAGTTATATTTAGTTTATGACTCCTGTGTGGCTGTATACATTACATGGGTTTTCTGCTTTTCACTGCTTTTGTAACTTTAATGCACAAATTCCTTATCCACCCATTTTGTATTTTGTATAGAAATGATGACACACTAGCTATTCACTGTCTTGTATTTGATGTATTTTCCTTTCGTATTGTGTAGTTGCCATATAAATGAGAATATGTTTTCCAGATGATTTTTCATTCTTGTAGTTGTCACTTGATTTCCCATCTGTAGATATGAATTCTGCTTGTCAAATTAGTCACAACTCCATGTTGAGATCACCTAAATGCACAAATTCTTGTAAATGGATAGTAAATAGTGTAGTATTCACATGGTATTTAAAAGTTAGATTGTTGAAAATTTTGAGAAAATTTCAAACTAATAGTTTATAGGGTAATATAGTGAAAAACAACGTCTATAAAATCACATAACCATGGTATAGGCTCTACTATGACTTGAAAAATTTAATACATATTTGGTTAATATCATCCAAATGGCACAAAATAGCAAAAATCAACATGTATAATTTTTAGTTTCAGTCAGCTGTTGGTTAAAAGATATTTAAACATATGTGATTAAAACGGGATATTCAATAATATATCAGAAATCAATAAATATTTATTTGTTTTAAAGTGTAAATTTAAAAACATAAAGTTAAATGCAATAAATATTATAAATATACATAGGTTATTAAAACAAATGTATCAACATACCCTGTTATTTGAGCGTAGATGCATTTGAAATCACCAGCCCAAAACACATTGTCTTTAATCTTTGACTTGTCACCAATTTGTGCCTTTCTTTTATGCTATGGAAAGTATGACTTGATGTCAAATATGATTTTAATTCCCCACGCCAAAGCACTGTGTGACAAGATTAATCAGCAATTATTAACAAGAAAGCATCTCTCTGATTCCATTCCACCAAAAATTAGTAGTTCCTTTATACAGTAATTGTAAGGAAACACAAAGTTCACACACACACTCACATGAAATAATCAATCAAGTCTATGGTTAAAAACAGGGTGCATACATCTACAAGATAAATATTTTTATTAATAACAAGGCATTTACAAAGAATTTGAGAGGTAGAATCCCTAAGAAATTTTGTAAAACAAGTACAAATAATAATGTTCCACCAGCAAAACAAAAATCATTGTGTATAAATTTTTGCAAAAATTATGAATTAATAATTTATTGGTCAATATAGTGATTTGCATAACAGTGCTTGGATGAATTTATTCCCTGAACACTTATTAAGTTTAAAGATATGCCCGAATTTCTATTTATATTCAAACTCAAGAAAGTTCAATTAAGTAACTATGTGACCTCATTTCTTTTGTTGATGTTTTTGAGTGCTATTTTTGCAAAGTTAACATAACAATGGCTTGGAAATTTTATGAATATTACTTTGAAAAATCGGATAAAACCATTTTCATAAATATATTAGTATATACAACCAGGGACAGTATTATTAAATGAAAAACAATTCTGTTTATGCCTTTATCATTAAATTTTAGGACTATTTTATAAGTAAACTAAGGGAAGGGGATACCAACACTTAATTGAAGCATTGCAATATTTTCTGTTTTTTAGTTTGAATGACTCCAAAGGTCACAATTAACATTATTTTTAGCTTTGGTAACTCTCTGCCTCAAAAAGCATATTGAAATGCTAATTTTGCTGGGGTTTTTAAACAATTCTGAGGTGACTTTAAAAAACATGGTAGGCATTTTAAAATTATCGGAAATAACACAAACCTACACAGTTTGATGCAGCCATATAACTGCACAATTGGTTTTAAAAGAAACAGGATCTGAAGAACAAGGTGTAAAATTAAACACCCTAATGTAAATAAATGACTTAATTACTCTTGCTGATATTTTTTGTGTTATTTTTGTGAAGTTAGGTAAATAATGATTTCAAAATTTTATTCATATTATATTCACAAAACTGAATGGATGAAAATAAAACCATTTCCATAAGTGTATTATATTACATTACCACAGACAGCTTAAATAAATGAAAAATAATGCATTGTATGCATATTCTATTACATTTTGGGTTATTTTGCAGGAAATTGGGGTTAGCAACCCCTAAGTGCAACATTTTGCCTTGCATGTTCCCAAGTGTCCTAATTTATCTAGCTGTATGAGATTTGGTGAATACCTGCGTCATAAAAAAGTGGATTAATATGATAATTATGACATTTAAATCATGCAAAAACTTGTTTCTTGTTAAGCTATATGATTTGTGAATAAATCAAATTTCACTAGTTTCACCACATTCTCCATTTTGTGGAATGCTAATTTTTACATGGTTGCTTTAATACTAAATTATAACAATAATTTAATAAACAAAGATATTCAAGGTTGAATATAAATTCATATCTCAATAAAAATCTAGTTTCTACATGTGTACAATTGTACAAATTGTGTCTCAAAGGAATATATATATATATATATATATATATATATANGAGAAGAAGAAAAGTTTAATAAATTCCTTTTAGATTTAAAGAAGAATGGAGAACTAACAAAAGAATTATATGAAATGTTTAGAAGCACAGGATCACAACCATGTCGTCTATATGGACTGCCAAAAATCCACAAAGATCTTGAAAATCCGCCAATCAGACCAATTTTATCTACAACAAACTTCCAAAATTCAAACTGCTCAAAATGGTTAGATAAAATAGTAAAAAATACATTCCAACAAAATATATTGTTTGTGATACATCTGATTTTCTAACCAAGTTAAATTCCACTTACCAATTGAATAACAAAAAAAATTTATTGTAAGCTACGATGTGAAATCATTATTTACTAATATCCTGTAAGAAAAACAATCGATCATATATTGAGAATAATACCAGAAGACGAAATTATGATATCTCATGCTACTTTGCGAAAATTATTTGAAAAATGTTGCTTAAATACACCATTCCTATTTCATAAAACGGTGTATAGACAGATAGATGGAATGGCAATGGGATCAGCCTTAGGACCAACAATGGCAGCATTTGCAATGGATATCATTGAAAGTAATTTTGAAACAGCTACAGTAACAAAACCAGAATTTTTTGTAAGATATGTGGATGATATATTTTCAATTTTTGATAACCAAGAAGAAGCTAAAGAATATTTAAATTACCTAAATAACGTTTTACCAGAGATTAAATTTACTATGGATACTGAAATCAACAACAAATTAAATTTTCTTGATGTTTGCATAAATAACTTCAACGACTATTCAAAGACTATTTGGCACATCAAGTCAACATCTAGTCAACTCTACATTCCATACAGCTTATATACAGCTAAAACGTACAAAACAAATACCATAAAAGCACCATAAAAGCATTATTTAATCATATCTTCAAATTATAAACAAATTATAAACACTTAACAGATGCCACTTCAGATATTATCAAGAAGTTCTCGAATGATATGTTTTTATGCAATAAAGATCAAATAAAAAACGCAAATGATGAAACTAAGACTAGTATATATTTGAAACTTCCCTATTGCACTAACCAAGTCAATAAAGTAAAGACAAGTTATAACAATGAACACCAAACTAAAGCAAACAAAGATAATACCAACATTTACATCATTTAAAACATCGAACATCATTAAAAACAAAGACCCAGTTCCGAAAAATTTAGTTTCTTCCTTAATATATAAGTACCAATGTGATGATTGTAAAAAATCATACATCGGAGAAACTAAACGACATATAGGAACAAGAATAAAAGAACATCTAAATAGGCAACTAAGATCAGAAATATATTTACAAAAACATACTGCAAGTGAAGATAATTTTTATATGCTACTAAGATCAAACTATTCAAAAATCGGTGAAGCAATTTTAATTAAAGAAACTAAGAAAGATCTACTATTAAATATTCAATAAAGCATGCTAACATTAAATTTATTTTAGAAGTGCATGCAATATTCATTTTATAAAGTGTAGTTATTATAAATTTATTACCGCATTATTGTTATACTGAAGATGATTTATAATTGAAACCGGTCTATTCTAACGTCTAGCTAACATGAATATATCAAAACTCAGTATAATTACATTTGAATATATATATATATATACACATATACCCAGGTGTGATTATCGAGGCTCTTGGTGTAGAGTCTTGTAAATTTCCAGCACAGAATTGAATAATTATTTTTCAAGCATAAGCTGACGGCAAACATACTACTACACAATTATTTTAACAGTAGTGCTACTGCTCAGCTATATTCGCTTGAAGAACAGCTGAAAAGGATATTCCTAATGGCTTTAATTTAACACAAGTATTCTACACAAGTTAATCTCATAGAGATGTCCTTGGTTCTACTAGACCAAAATTTTACTAGTCCCAAACCCACTTAGTCCATTGTATTTTATCCATGTCCCATCGCATAACGCAGTCTGATATTATAGTCTCATGTGGTTCCATACCATAAATTCTATTATGGCAAAAAATTATGAATGAATTCATGTAGCAAAGTGTCTGGGTGTCCTTCCAAAGTAAGATTGTTAACAATCTTCACATGTATATTTGTAAATGAGTGAAGAAGAGAAGAACTATGCTACAGGATCTATTATCTTAAAATATTTTGACTTTGTAATGATGTTTAAAATTGGTGTTATTATTGATTTTCTTAATTCTAAATTTAACTTTCTTCTTCTTGATTCTAACGTTGTTGTAGCTTCACAAGATGTCATATATATTAACCATCCTTCTTTGGGAGTGCCTAGAGCTCTCATAATTAGAGTAAGTGACAGGTGTAATGATCATTCAAAATTTATATTGGACTATTCTGCATATAGTCTGCATATTGTTGCAGCCCGTTCAGCTCCACAGTATATTAAGAACGATAAATCATTGACTTCAATAAACAAATTAGTATCTGGGTTTTTCTTTTGTTGATAATATTGATTTTAAAAACATAAGTAAAAATATTTACTTCAATATAAAATGATGATATAAATTAGTTGATGGGACTCTAATTTCTAGTTGGTTTCATTTTTAATGGCAGCAAGCTCACGTAGGCCAACCACCAAAGCAGTGAAATTAGGCTGTCCATTGAGTGAGCATCCCTCATCCTTATGTCTATAATGATAATTATAAGTATTTCTTGCAAGTCATTCAAATTCTGATGCATCCAGATTCGTTGATTTATCGAAACAATTTCATCTATGTTCCTAATGAACTTTTATAATTTATTGCTTTTAAAGTTTGAATGGGCAATAAAACACTTTAAGTGGGCATTGTACTCAAATAAGCCCTCGTAGCTACAGGGTGTCAATTAAACAAGTAGTACTGGTCAAATACTTACTATATTTTTGATTGTTTTATAGCACTATTATAAGATTTCCAGGGTGCTATTAAGTATTTAGATAATTAGATAAATTTTCATTTAGGCATGAGTTACGGAAAATTCTGCTTCAGTGACATAGATTGTTCAGGAGCCTTGAAATGCTGTAATAACATTTGTCATCGCATTTGTGGTAGGAATGTATTTTATACTATTTAATATGATCGTTAGATTTTTGTGCTATTGAACTTCAATTTGAATTCATCGAAATATCAACAACTGTACATAAACTTTACATTAAACAAGTCCCCTGACTAAATTGTGATTATATTATTGAATTTTTTATATAATTGTTGTGAAAATTTTGATTCTTTATATTTTCCTGACTCTAATACTTATACACAATTTTAGGTCTAGGGGATAGATGTCAAAATTCAAACGATTGTGATAGTGATATGAAATGCTGTAAAAATCTGATGTGTTATAAAAATTGCATTGAAGATACATTGAGTTTCTCAACCACAGCAGTAGTTATAATCACAGTAACTGGCCTCATATTACTACTTGTTTTGTCAATATATATATTGGTTGAAGCTCCTCAAAAACAGCTAAGAGGTACTACACTAATTTTAAATAAATCATTCCCTTTACAATTTCGAAATTATAGTTAGGAATAGAATTTTACTTATTAATTTAGTTAACTTAAGTTTTTGTTATACACAAATGCAAAATTCTGTACTATTTCATTTGTAGCCATTTAATTTATTGCATGCTTATCAGTTTATTTGAAAAATATATTTTTAAAATAATCACAAACAACATAATGGTGTATTGAGGTAGTTTAACATTGCTATGTGATGCTATATTTGAAATTTTTCAATGTTAGAAAATTTAAATTGTAAACATAAAATGTTCAAATAAAACTTGGACATTATTTTACAAGTAAGTAGTGACTCATGAATAGTCTCTGTGGCAGCAGACATTTATTGGTCCCAGGTTTTACTTTGTTCAATTGTGTATAGTCCAGGATCATTAAATATTAGGCTGACATGATCTCATGCGGTCCCATTTCATAACGCTATTTTACACAAACATAGCATAATTATATGTGTTTTCAACATGCACGTAGTTGGTTTTTGGAAAATAAGTTTCATTTTAATTTTATTTAGAAGACACAGAGGAAGATAGTAGTAAAAAGGTATCAGACGCTTATAATTTAAAAGAAGTTCAGTCTTCATAGTTTCTGTTCATCTACAGTTCTTGTTTTTTAAATATTTTTAGAATAAATTTTTAATATTTAGAATTGCTTAATTCAAAATATATATTTATATTTTTAGCACATCGAATCATCGCCCATATCGTTTTTTGTCCATAGCTTTGGTTGTAATTTATTTTTGTCTGTGATTTTTTCTAACTTTTCCTAAAAACAATCCGGGAATAAAATAAAGTTAAAACGGAATAATTGTTTGAGCAGGACTGCACCAGAGGTCTAAAAAAATTTCATTACAACAAAGAATTCACAAGTTTTTGGTGCAACATGCATTTACAATAATACTGGTTGATTCTGAGCATACTTTATTTGCATTCTACAGTAAGTCTTATACAATTATTAGAACAAATATGAGTTATTAAACTGTTTCCTTCTATTTTTACTGCTCAATTAATTTTACGTTCTTTTTCAATTGTATTTTTCAAGATATTGATTACGTCATGACTTCTCATTTACACATAAAATCGAAACCAATGAATATATTTTTTTGAAAATTGGCGAGGATGTAGCTCGAAGGTGTATCTTTCACTGCACCAAAGCTCATTGCTTCTATTTAATAGTTTTGAAATAACAGAGGGGGAATTCGTCTCCTCCTTTTATAGTGCGTTAATGAAATTTTATACTATTTTATAATAACAATGCGAATGTTGATGAATGGGAAATTTATATAAATGTTTTCATGACATAATATTCTTACAAAAAGTAATTGGGAATATAAATATATTTGTGTACTTCATCACTCTAATTTCTATGTAATCGTCTGCTATTTTAAAAAATGCAACAATGATAGCATATATATATCCTTAAATTCAAAAGTCCAACAAGTAAATCAAATATTGGTTTAGAGAAGCATGTCATGATTTATTGAATTTATAAGTATAGAACAGTCAATATCTCAATTGTATTTGCTTGAAAATTATAAAAAAATATCAATGAATCTTCAAAAATAATTCGCAATTTATGACACTGTTTAATTTTCAATTTTTCGGAAAAAAATAAGAATTGAAAATTGAAGAACGATTTATTTAATATTGAAATGTAATTCTTCAACGTGCATTAAATTTTAGTTAAAAATAGTGTCGAAATTCTTAAAAATATTACATTTGCGTCTCATATAAAGGAATACTGCATTAAATATAAATATTATTGACAAAACATATCGCTGACTTTTGATTTTTGTCATTCCAAGTAACTGTAAAAGGAAAAAATAATCACAAATCGCACATTTACTAATTGCTTCTGCTAATTCTTTAATGACAATTTGGGCTCTGTAAATACTGTTTACATTAGCAAGTAGTAGTAAGATATCGGGGATACCCAGTGCCAATGGGAAACCTTGAAATGGGACACTTCACCTATGGCTATTTGCCATGTGATAATATGCAGATCTTATTGGACGTCATCTAGTGTTTCTGATTGTGAACGTAATCTTGTTTTAATAATGACTTTTTAATTAACCATTAATTGAGACCCTATGGTGCAAAATTCATAACGTGCAAAATCAGAGGTGGAATCGAGTTGAGAATTTGTAACCCGACCCGACCCTACCCGAACCCAATTTACTTAACCCTAACCCGAATTTAAAATTCCTCAAGTATTAAATTGATAAAAATTAGAGTGTATTTAAAATTCAAATTTTTTTGATGTTTTGAAAAATAATTTAGCATTTCTCAGTATTCTATGGTGTGAGCTGCCAGTGAGGAGTGTCTTTCAGTCACAGTAAATCTACAAAAAGAGAAGTCTCTCTCCAATCGACAAGGTGCCCCTTAAAACAGATCGACATGGAAATCATTATATTTCAGAAGATAATTCATTCATGACAAACTGAAATATTAGCAGTAGCACGAAAAAATATTTATCAATCTTGAACTCTAAATTTTATTCTTAGTTCAAGTCATTCATGCCGATGATTAGTTTACTTTTGGATTTAGCAATTATCTTTTTATATTATCTTTTTACCAGTTCTAGTTTACTAGTTCTTTTTAATTTAACTTAATTGCTCTGTCGGGGTTACTCTACCAGTCAACAGACTGAAGAGTCCGTGTCAACAGATCAAGTCCGTGACTCTTCCCCTGGAAGTGTACCCGCTAGGGCCGGATCTTGTATCATGCTTGACCTCTGGCGACCCCTGGCACGCAGAGTGCTGATCTGTGTTGAGTCTGATCAGCAGGAGTGAAGCCGAAGGCCGAGCTTCATTGAGAGGGTTGCGCCTCTCTACAGCTTTCACCAACCAAGGCTACTAACTGAGGTAACTCGTGAGCACTTGCGTCTGCCTGTTATGGAACCTATGACGAAGCAAAGCTCCCTCATAGGTAAGGCTCAGCAAATGCTGGCCTGGGCCTATCTAGAGGCCAGAGACAGAGGAAAATCCTCTGTATAACTGCCCTCGTAGACGCACTCTACGGCTCTGGGCATAGACGTCGCCGTCTGCTCCTCAGAACAGACAGTCTCACATCACCGTCACCGCCCCCATATGTGCTCCCGCACACATGGCAGCACCTTCTTTTACCCTATTGTTTAACGTCCGCTCCTGGTTCGGGACTCCGCGAAGAGACGCGCCCATCGAGTATTGGCTCAGCGTCTCCGCCTACCCAGGAACCACCACATGGAGGTTACTCTCCAGGACGATTCGGGCGTAGCCCTTGGGTTCCCAATTGCTCTGTAAACAATCTAACACCAAGTTAAAATGTCCTCGAAATAATACACATTACAATGATCACAACAAATTACAATAATTATAATATTAAATCTAAAAAGAAATTTCTAACCGAACTCAACCCGTTTTGCTTTCAAAAACTCAACCCGATCCGACCCGACCCTAACCCGATTCCACCTCTGATGCAAATACACATTGCATATGTTTCCTATACCATTCCAGTTCAACTATGAAGTTATGATGAAAAATCAATGTTCATTGTACTGTAAGGCTAAGCGCGCACTGTTGATTTTTCAATTTAACAACTAAGTAATTTACAAATTAAATAGTTTATCAAAATTTTGTCAAGCGCGCACTAGTAATTTTTAATCTGCTCAATCGTTCATTTTAGAATGGATTTCATTAACACAAAGCATGTCTTACGGCCATAATTAAATTACCAAAAACACGCAAAAGACTATTCTAGATTGCCTGCACACCCTTTTTGAAGTTTATTAATTACTTTTGAATGAATACGCAGTGTTTTGATGAATTACTGTAATTAGTTAGACTAAGAATAACATTATGCAAATCCAAATTTTTCTTTCTTATTGGTTGGAGCGTACCATAGTAATGAAGCGGTGTTGCTGAGGTGTGCGACCTCATTGAACAATAAAAGTTTTTTCTCCAAAAAAATGGAAATAAAATTTATTATAAGCAATTTTAAACAAGTTTGGGGCCCGAAGTTTGGAATTTTGAGGTTCTTGGGGTTCAACATATCAAAATAAAAAAGTAATTATATATATCTGTTTTTGCATCTTCAAAAATTAGATTACACACGTACATTTAAGCTAAGCATGTCAACTGATGCATATACTTAACTATATTATGTTCACATGTGAACAGTTTAGTTTTTATTACATAAATTTTATATATGGGTATTGATATCCGACAGAGAAACAGTTGTTTAAAATAAAATAAAAGCTCTGGCTGGTATTTAATACATGTAATGAGCTAAATAACAGCTTGATCCTGCTTTCCAAGTCAATTAATTCAGTCCAATTTTCAAAAAACTCCTCTTCATAAAACTATTGTTATAATTTTTCTTTAAAGCTGCTAGTAAAAGCCATCTTCTAACTATAAATTATAATGCATGGTTCGTTACGAATTGATCAATTAATTAATCGTAGTGCGCGCACGTCCATTGAAAACACTATCTTCTGTTTTATGTGTCAACAGTTTAATCAACGCGAAAATTGCTTAATTTCCGTAATCATTTAATTGCTAGTGCACGGTGACGTAAAGCAGGCTGTGTTCTATTTTGTAAACTAAATAGTTTTGTATTTACGTAAATTAAAAATCATTAGTGAGAGCGGCGCCTAAATGAAATTCGTAATGCGAACAAGAAGAACACATTAAAAACATTATCATTTTAGTAGTGCATTTTATAATTTCTTTAAGCAGATGTGTAAAGGCTACAGCTCTATAAAGCGAATATAATAACATCGTATAACCCTAATTGGGGCGGCAAAATTGACAACTTAATTGGGGCACCTGTCTACCAGTGTAGACACATTTGAAATCGACTTGAAATAGTAGTAAAATAAGTTTCATAGTAACAATAGGCAAACAATATTTGAAGTTAAGATTTTTGATATCTTAAATCACTTTCTGTTGGGACGGAGATGGATTTATTTAGCGGAGTCCACTGTAATTGAAAATTATTGCACCTATACTTTTTTACAATGTTTTAGGGGTTTCACAATTTGTGAAGCTGGTCACAACATCTTATCTAGTGAGATTGCTAACACTGCATGCAATTATTATTTACACCTTATATGTAATATCATTTCCTTTCCTGAACTTTTTAATACCTGTAGCTGTCATTCACGTGTATACTGATAATGTAAAAGTTTGTATTTTAAAAACTGCACATTAGAAAACTTTCAAAAACTATAATTCACGAATTGCTAACTAATTATGATTAATACAGAACTTTTAAAAGAAACAA
>CABFPE010000408.1:558372-571217 GCA_900660155.1 Hofstenia miamia | reverse complement strand
ACCAGGGGAAAACATAAGCTTGGTGGCTGTGGATCTAGAATTTGTGGGAGCACTGGTGCATCCTTGAGAAATTCTATGAGAGCTGATCAAAGTGGGTAGAAGGCAGATTGAAAATGTCAACACAATGTGCAGCAGAAACTTGATGGTCCCTTTAGACTGTTCAATTTATAATTATGAAACTTCACTCAAATATCTTTTGAAGCCACCATTAGCTGTGAACTATCCACTGTTGGCAATTCATTATCATGATCAAGAGGGTAGAAAAATTTATTGGAAGGCAAGTAGAAAATTTGAGATCACGGATAACATATTGTATTGCAGGAGCATAGCACAGCTGCAAGAGCAGTTAAACATTTTGACAGTGCAGGAGTTCTTAGAGTTTGTGGGAGGGGAACATCCTGCATTAATATTATTGAATGGTACCAATGCACTGGCTGAATTCCTAAATTCAACACATTGGCCTGAAAAGATCAAAAACAAATTAGTACAGCTAAAACCTACAGGAATTGTGTTGTTCAATGGCACCCAAGACTGTCCTATGTTGGGTTTGCACAACCAGGGGATTCCTGTCTATGATCTCACTTATAGGCTGGAAACAAAGATCATGGTTCATTTGAGAATACAAAGTCTGCAGGAGATTGATGAAGAAAAATTATAAGAAACCACAATACAAGATATGCCACCATTTTCTCTGACATCATTGGTGGAACAGTTGTGCTGGGAATACTAAGAAAATTAAGAGATGAAGGCCTTCAGCCACATGATAGCCCATTTGAAGCACAGATCACTAATGAGATTGTACAGATCACACTCAAATTTTGAAAAAAGAATGAGTATGTTTTCAAGAATCTGGAGGAGATACTCCAACAAAACAAAATCAACATACCAACAGAGGAAGTTTGGTCAAAAAATCATTTGGACCTGAGGGAAAGGATGATACTGTATGCTCAATTTGCCACCAAACATCCAAACTTCCTGGCAGATAATTGGGAGCACACAAATCAGAAGAAGAGAAATGAAATTACTGCCAAATGGAGTGTGTTTCTGCTGAAATATAAATGAAAAGTAACAAATTGTTCTGATAAAATTTGTACAGAAATTCTAAAATTATTTAGTAATGAGTACAGTTTTAATTACTAACTAATGAAGACGTCAAAGTCATGCAATGATATTGTAATTTAGGATGTCTGTGATTGGGATGATATTGCTACTCAGTTTGACTTGGATGCAGATATTTGGACAGATAGATAATGGAATTTTCTAAATAGACAGTTCAAAGTCATGCAAACAACAGCATTGGGGACTCAGCACTGCCCTCCTCAAAATTGAAGAGCTATTATAAGTTTGGCAACAGCCAGAATGATTAAAACATTAGGTATTGGTGCCACTATTGCAGAACCTATAAGATGGTGGATAAAACAATGCAAAGAAATGAAGCACTTAAAACATGAAGTGAACAAGTTATTAGCTGGCACAAATCAAAACACCAAGGATATAAATCTCTTAGCCATAGAAACAGATCAGAAGTTTGTGTTGGTTTTGACCAAAAGTCTTGCAAAGGCGGATCTCTGCAGATATGCAAATGTGTCTTTCTGACATATAGAAATAAAACTAGTTCATGCTTAGTCTCTCTATACTTTGGATTGGAAACACAAATCTTTGAGCTATGCAAGATGAAGGTAATATCCCATATTCTTGCAGAAAATGCTACGAACTTAGGTTATGGGAGATGGTATTTACAACACACTTTTTGACTAATACATCTATTGCCAAGAAGTACTTACTAAATCATGTTCCAGCTTGTAGAGCATGTATTATAGTGTTTGGGTGTGGACATATTCTGGAAGGGAAAAGCATCACACTAAAACCTGATCTTATAACATGCCATGAAGTAGGATATCAAAGAGTAGATGTTACCATATCTAGACCACTACAAGGGATTAATGATGCATTTCCTGGATTTCAAGAACAACCCTATTTGTTTGTAGTGGAAGCTTACCAAAATTTGATTCAGGAAGTCCAGATACATCTCAAAGCAAATAGTCAATTAAGTCCAGACTTGATTGAAGAGTGGCAAAAAATTTCTAAACCATTGGGAGACACATTGTCCAAAGCAAGAATAATTTTGCCAAGAAAATTACAAGAATTAACCAATGGAAAATTTCAATCTTACTGCCTTTTCTGATTACCATAATGGGGCAGTGTCAGCCCTTTTGTTAGGGTTCTGTATAAGAAAAAAGATGCATGCTATATTGCACAACCTTTTCAGACATCTACATGGTCTCAAAGGAGACTTGAGAATAGTAGTACTTACAGATGAAAAAAGTCATGACAAGTGGAAAGAAAACAAACATCAGGAAAAACTATGTGTAATCAAGGAAAACTCAATTGGACCATGGAAATATACAAAGAGAAGACAGTTCAATAGTCTGCCAAACTCTAAGACCATTTTCACCTGTTCCACCAATGATGCATTACCCAGATTTGAATCAAGTTACTCAGGCTTGAAAATCAAGATAAGAACTAACTATGCATGAGATGTTAGTAGGTTTTTAAATTAAAGAATAGCCATGATTGGAAAATGATACCCTTTAGAATTATGTTTGGTAAGATTTGACTGTGATTCCTCAAATTCCCCAAGCCAAATCTAGCAATGGTGAATGTGATAAAAATGGAATTCCAAAAATTTATGATAAATTTGTAATTTGAAAACTTAATTCCTAAATTTCAGTTCTTAATTTTTTGGAAGAAAATTAATTTAACTTTGCATAAATTTAAGACTGTTAATGGAAGGTAACACACTTGAGATGAAGCTGAACAGAATTACAAGGCAAATGTTTTGCCTCTAATGTAGAATCAGGGCTGGTAGGTGACTTAACTAGAAACTTAATTGACTCTGCAGAAGGTTTGAATAGCATTTACATTACAGCCATGATTCCGAAAAATAGAATAACATAGAACTTATAACTTATAGATGTAACATTGGTAATTCATCCAAGAAACCAACTACTTTAGGTAAAATCCAAGATGACCAATTCATATGGCTTCCAGCCAAAGCGAAGTCTCCAGAATTAAAGTGCTTAACCTAATGACTGGTGCTACCCTATTTGTCTCACTTTTAATTTCTATCTCACATTGAAAAATACAGGATCTCATTTCCATTGTTATCTCTCAGCTCACTATTAAATAATCTGTAATTGCCAGATATTCATGCTAGCCAATGGCATGGTATCATCACAGTGTTAGGTTGTATAAGTGCATGTACATTTTGAACTACGAATGAAAGGTTTATTATTTCCATATATCTAACCATATACATAACCTAATGGGTCCACAATTCAGACTGGATAGTTGAAAGGCCTCCAGAAGCTACTTGTCGCCCCATGCTAGAGTAAGCACTCCCAAATTGTTGCTGATCTTAAGCAATAGTTTTCATAAAGATATAATATAAAGAAAAAATACAACAGTAAAAATGGCAGTTGAGAGTAGATAAAATCTATTAAACATTCTCTACCAGTCTCTCAGGTTTTATACAAGATTTGAGTTATTACCTGCCTTTGTTTACAAAAATAGTTGTCTACGTAGTTTAATCATGATCAATTATTCATTCCCTCATAAATTCAATTCGAGCAATAAAATGATAAGCACCACCAAGGGGACATCAAACTAACAATAACAACCTAAGATCGAAATAAGTGCTGACGTCATGGTGATGTAAAAATACAAAATAACTAATAAATAATTAATTCAAAAAAGTCCCTGAATGACTCTACATGCCCCCCCTTGCTCAAATTAATTTTCAGACAACAGCTGGAGGGTGGGCCCAGACATGATATTTTGAGTGGCTGTTATCATCTTTATTGCTAACTCACCATCCCAGGTTTGAACTTCAGTGTATTGTGGCTCTCTTGTAATCTGCATTAGTACCTCCCTTTGGGTGACTACTTTGTCCTTGAGTCTTAGAAATCTAATCTTTGGCATTCTATTGCTGACAGGGCAATTCCTTCATAAATTATTTAAATGTCTTGTGAAAGTATCATAAAATCTCTCATAGAGCCAAAGTCCCTTGAGGGCGATCATCAATGTCATCATGGCATCCATGTCAGAAGTGTGTGTGTCTTCAGCGCTAATCTCTGTATCTGGATAGAAGTGTATGAACACCTGCCTCAAGGACCCCATCATGGTCACATGGTCAATGAACAGTGAGCAGTATTCCTGGACTTGACTGAGAGTCATTTGCTCTTGGTCGGACACATTAGCTCTTATCATTGTTATAATCTCTATCCTTTTCATGACATCATAATACCAGGTGATAGTTTCCACATTGTTGACCCACATTAAGTCACCAGCTGCTTGAAAAAGAATAAGCACATGAGGCTGTAAGGTTGCAATTTTGTCGTGTATTGTTTGAAGCTGCATGTGCACTGGTAGACGTGAAGATGTCTGTGATGGTGAGCTTGCCATCAATAAAGACACGTTCAGAATTTCCTCCTGCGATAAGTTTTTCTCTTACGACTTTATACTCCCCCGTTCAACTGGCTTTAATTGCTTCCTGCTTGCTATTCATGAAGTTAACCTTGTCAGATAAATGAGCTGCGACTCTCTTTTTCGGTTTTCTTACCTTCCATTTAGGTTGTATCAGGGTTGTCTCAATAGTAGGTGGTGGGATGCACAAGAGATTTGAGGTCTTTATCTTCTTCTCGAGATCACTAAATCCTGCTGGGGAGGCCAAGGTGGTGGTCCCAATCATTACTGGGTAGTTTATTCATGCGTCTTTTATCATGTCCCAAAATTTTCCTCTTAGTCCTTTCTGTCACAGGTATTCTATCTGTTGATTAGAGATGCTCACATGGGAAGTGGTGCATTCCACATCCAGAGCTACATGTCGCCCCAGGGACTGCAGAATGACCAACTCCTCCTTGGTGAACATTTCAGTAAGACATCATTTCATTAATGAGAGAACATCTTTATCACAACAATCAATCAAAACTCTCTGTTGGACTGTAAGTTCACCTAGAAACTCATTAGGGTCGTGTTCAACCATAAGTATGCATTTGTCCTTTGTTACCAACCATTGAGGTGTCAGCTTGGGGGATATGGCCTTCCCTCTGAATTTCAATTAGCTCATGGATGTGGGGTGACATTTGTACTGCTGAGGATGCCAATAGTTCCTCCTCCTTATAGAATTGCTCAGGAGTCCACATCACCTGATCAAAAATAGTGATGGGAATGATCTTTCCCTCTTTATTGACGTGCCAAGCTGATTCAATAAATTGCTCATAACCACATTCTGGGTATCTCATTTGGTGCAAGCGGAAAAGAGATTCAGTCTTTCCAGGGATGTTGTGCCTGTGAATCTTGTCCAGGAATTGGTGCGTCGAACCTGGCAATCACTCTACAAAGTGTCTGGTGCTCATTGGAGCATTATCTGAATGGAAAATCGCAAATTTGGTTTCTGCTGTTGCACCCCACATATACTTCTTTACTATGTCGGAGAAAATGTTTATGTCCAACAGACAAATACCAAGTCGATTGCTGGTTAACATGATGGACATCTTGCCTGTCACACTATTTGCCCCCACCAGTTGGGCATAATACTTTTCGAATTTATCCATGGGTCGTTTTGTTTTCCCTGGAGAGGAGGGGGAACTGCATTTGTACAGCAGCCAATTTTTTACTTTCGAAGATAAGGGACAGACTGCTATTTTGTGGATGGTTATCTTTGTAAGAGATGACCTTTTTTCATGTGTCATCAGGATTTGCAACTGTGGTTCTTTTGTTAAATAAATAGCGAGGATCCAGATGGCTCCTCAGGCATAAATGTCTGGTAGATTTTTCTTGGCCAATAGACGTTCTTTGAAATTTTTCCTGTCTTGGGTGTTATATGAAACTTTAATGTCTCTGAGTGTTCTTTCAACAGAGGAATAGTAACTGTGTAAGGGGCTCGTGTGTTATATCAGTAGCTTTTCTCATGGCTATGTAATAAGGGTGGAGGGTTTCATCACCAACTCTGGAAATTTTTCTTCTTCTTTCTTTGTTTTTCTGCAACCTAACAGTAGAAGTTGCTGTGGAAGAGGTTGAGGGGGCTATCAAGTCACTCAACTGGGAGATGTTTACAATTTGTAACTCACTAAAAGGTGTTCTAGGTTTATAAGTTTTTAATGAAGGGGTAGCCAGCTCCTCTCACGCACATGGAGATAAGTGTCTCTCCACATAGGGGTGAGATGTGGAGGGCCTCATCATGGTTGCTGTCTCCTCTCTGAGTTATGGAGCTAAGTGTTGCCCACAAGGAATCAGACTCTCCTCAGCACCATCATTGCATCCTCTTTTTCTTGCACATGCCTCAACAAGTGGAGATACGTGTCTCCCTTGCCTAGATGAGGTGTCTCGGCTNTCCCCAAGCAACTCTACATTATAATTTGCATAAGTTCTTAAAATTTGACAGTAAATTCAAATATATTAAGCCAGAGTATAATAATTTGTAATTTTATGAAATTTTATTAAAATAGATTATCCAGCAAAATATTGTTTCTCTGAGATGAAAGCTTTTCACTGTTCTATAATTAGTTTTTAACTTATTCTTTATAACTAACAAATTTTAGGTAAGCTAATACATAATGAAATGTCACATTCATTAAAGCCTAAATACAAATACAAATAATAATATTACTATAAACATTTAGCCAAAGGATAATTCAAAAATGCATTTAAATAGAAGCATTTGCTTATCTGAAGATTTCTTGTCATTAATTAAGTGATCAAGTTTACAAAAGAAGTAATAAAAACATAACTACAATCTAAAATTGAGTTCTAACTGCTAGACTAAATACTATATGAAAATTGATATGAGGTTGTGGAAGTCGATGTTGACGTATTCAAAACTGATGATAGTTTTTCCACTATTTAAAAACTGGCATAAGTTATAAATGTTAAAGTCATCATCAAAGAACATATGCACTGTGCTGCACCAGTACAGGCGACTAATCCCCTCCAGCATCTGGGAATCATAGCAAATGATAGTATTAAGTTTTGGGCGACGAGAAGCATCTATCATGAATGGGATTGCATCTATGGAACAATTCATTTCATGACCATTGTATGTGTGACAGAGTTGATCTTTTGTTTCTTCTGATATGTTATCACATGTGATGGCAGTGGCTTTTCTTGTGGCTATGTAATAAGGATGGAGAGTTTCATCACCAACTCTGGAAATTTTCTTTCTTCTTTCTTCAGTTTTCTGCCACCTAACAGTAGAAGTTCCTGTGGACAAGGTCGAGGGAGCTATCAAGTCACTCAACTGGGAGGTGTTTACAATTTGCAACTCCCTAAAAGGTGTTCTAGGTTTAAAAGTTTTTAAAGAAGGGGTGGCCAGCTCCTCTCATCCACATGGGGGCGAGATGTTGAGGGTGTCATCATGGTTGCTTTCTCCTCTCTGAGTCATGGAGCTATGTGTTGCCCACACGGAATCAGACTCTCCTCAGCACCATCATTGCGTCCTCTTTTTCTTGCATGTGCCTCAACAAGCAGAGCTACATGTCTCCCTCACCTAGATGAGGCGTCTCAGCTAGTGTGGCTACTTTCCATCCTCCTTCTCACTTGATGGCGGGATGGTGGAGCTGGTGACTCGCATTTTCAACTGTTTGTATTCATTCCTAAATGGAGTTATAAGATTTAAATCCCAAATGCTGGGATCATAAGCATGGGTAGTTCTCGCCCTTCTTTGGGGGAGTGTACGTGTTTCTAAATTGTCAGAAGTATTATTATCATAAGTATATTCGGTGTTGGAAAACTCATCCTTGGAAAAACTAGTTAAATTGTCATACTTTTCATATGTATCAACACTGTTATCCACTAAAGTAAATTCATTGTTATTGTCTACTATAACATTCTCTATATCTTTTATCACTCATTTGAGCCTTTGAAAATGTACCATTTTACCATTGTTTAAAGTATAAGTGTTATGGTCAAGCACTTTTTCTATAGTAAAAGGACCTTGCCAATTGTTCACAAGTTTACGTACCTGACTACTATCCATTGTAACCTGAGGAAGATAAGCAAAAACTCGGTCGCCATGTTTATGCGGCTCGCCATATATCTTCTTGTTAAAGGTCTTCTTCTGATTTATACTGGACTGATTCGTGTTATGGCAGATGGTAAGGTGGATTTGTTGCATATCTTGAATTAATCTATTAACTTTCTGTGCTGTGCTCTGCATACTTTGGGAACATCATTGTTAAGGACATGGTGGCCTCACAACCAAACATGGCTTTAAAGGGGCTCACACCTGTAGTTGTATGAACTGATGTGTTGTAAAAATATTTGACGCATTTGATAAATCACCTCCATTGTTTTCCGGCTGCATGTGATAAAGCTACTCGAATTAATTTTATAAGGGTTTGATTTAAGTGTTCTACTAAGCTGTTTGCTTGATGGTGATAGGCAGTGGTCAATTCGTGGACAACTTCTAGTTCCTTCATTAAAGCCCCCAAGAGGTTGCTTTTGAACTGGGGACCTTGATCAGAAACTAACTTTTGCATGGGTCCATACTTCAAAATCTATTCTTTAACTATCTTGTCAGCAACTTTCTCCACCATTTTACTGTTTAATGGAATCATTAGGGCGAATTTCGTGAAGTGGTCGACCATTACAAGTATGTACTGGAAACCCTCATCGTCCCTTGATAACTGTTCAAGGTTGATTTGCACCAACTTGTTAGGGCTCTCTGCTGCCCGAGATTCGAGCTCAGCTCTTTGTTGAGGAAAGTGGTTAATATTATTCAATAAGCATTTCTTGCATTTGTCTATTACATCAGTAATGGTAGCTCTTATACCTGTCATGACATATCGGGAATTGAAGGTTTTCTTCAGTTTGAAGTATACCTAAATGTCCCCTTTTGTGGACTCTGCGTACGAGATCCCTCTTAAAATATTTGGGAATGGCGAGTCGGTTGTTGTGCTTGCTCTTAGCATACAGTAAACCATTCTCATTGGTTTGCCAATTATAGTGGTTGAAGTACAGATTTACCTCCAGAAAAGTGGGGAAATATTGATCCTTCATCCTCTTCATGATCTGATCTAAAATCCAATCACGATGTTGATAGTGAATTATCTCTTCTTCTGAAATCTCTTCTCTTATGAGTATGGGAAGGATGGGTTTTCCATTGTGATCAGCATTAATTTCAGGTATCAATTGATATTTGGTATGAGGAATGAAGGAAAATGGAACCTTTTCCCCATTTGGTTTCTTGAGATCTCTCTCGTAACTTGGTAGTGTAGTCCAATAGTTGGTGTTTAGATGGAGCTGACCAGGGCGGTGCTGGATTGAAAATGAAAAGTCATTTAAATACTTGATCCGCCAAGTGACTATGTTTGATTTATCACCGCTAAACTTCTTAAGCCAGGCGAGGGCACTATTGTCTGTATGCACAACAAATTTGCATCCCAAGATAAAGTATCAAAATTTTTTCAGTGACTCAACTAAGGCAAGCATTTCGCACTTCGTCACTCCATAATTTCTCTCTGAGGCCTGGAGTTTCCGGCTAAAGTATTGGACGGGACTTTCGACTCCATTGATGTCTTGGCTCAATATTCCACTTATAGCTATGGTACTTGAATCACAGTTGACTATAAAGTCCTTCGTATAATCAGGAGTATTCAATGATGGGATCTTCTTGAGCTCAACTTTAATGCTTTCCAATGCCTCTTGTTCCTGCCACATCCACTTGAACTCCACGGATTTTTTGAGTAAGTTCGAGATGGTTTTTGTTTTCTCCACTAAGTCCGGAAGGAACATGCCATAATAGTTAAGAAAACCCATCAATCACTGTATGTCTTGGCGGATTTGTGGCATTTTGATCTTTTCTAAAAAGTCCTTGGTGTTATTCTTTATTGAAATCTTCCCTGGCTTGATGAATCGCCCAAGAAAAATTACCTTCTTCTGGTCCAATGAACACTTATTTCTGTTGACTTTCAACCCCGCTCTCTGCAACAGATCTAGCATGCGGCCAAGCTTATTTAAGTGCTCTTCAAAAGTATTGCTGGCAACTAAAATATCATCGATGTAAGCTGATATGCCGGGTTCAAGAATGTTAGCATTGTCTTTAAGTACCTTGGTCACGTAGCACTGGAAGGTAGCTGGCATGTTACATAGGCCGAACGCCATATATTTCCACTCATACAGACCGTAAGGAGTAATGAAGGCTGTCTTCAGGATGTCAGAAGGCCGCATCAGTACCTGCCAGTACACTTTGCACAAATTGAGACACGAAAAGAATTTATATTTGCTAGCGTCATATAGAAGATCTTTGATCCTAGGTAACGGATACACATCCTTGATCATTATGTCATTGAGTTTTCTAAAATCAATACACAGTCAATATTTCTCGCCTTGTCGGATAAATATGGTAGGAGCAGCATATGGGCTATTACTTCTCTGTATAATACCACTTTCAATTAAGTTAATTAAGTTGCTGAGAATCTTCTTGTATTCCAGTTTTAGATTTTCAGGAACCCTGCAAACTGGTAGTCTGATTGGTCTGTCATTTTTCTATTTGATAGCATGTTCTTCACCCACTGCCTGGCCAATGCTTATTGTTCTGTAATTAAATACATCATGTTTACTATGAAGCAGGGAGACTAAAGATTTTCTTTCTTTCTGATTAAGATGAGGATGGGAGTTGTCAGTAATTGTTGGTACCTTAATGGGTACCTTAACGACTCTTGTGAACCACAGTGCATATTGGCAGGCAGGTGACAGGGATGCTCTCAACCTTTACTGGCACCCCTACGAGCTGTAACTGAGAAGCCCTGATCTTAACAGGGAAATTAGCTCCGTTCAGAATGGTAACATGCGTTCTCCCATTTGTCACTTTGCCCAAATTGGGTGAGAAAGAGACTCCACGTACATACTTGCCTCATTGTCCTGCAATCATCACATCTCCATTAATATCATCTTCAGAGGATACTGCAACTCTGGTCCAATGCTTTGGTTCAATCGAAATGGATTCTCTTAGATTAAAAATGATTTCTTTCTCAGGGATAGTAGCAAGTTGGGTAGCTTCCTGATCTTTGATAGGGATTGTATTATTCTTGAAATCAATTACACAAGAGTTCCTTTCTAGGAAATCATTTCCCAATATAAGGTCGTAAGGGAGGGGATGATCTGAAGTGTCAATTACTAGAAGATCCACTTCAAATGGTTCTGCATGAATTTTGATTGAAGCATCCCATAACTTCCCTTTAAGGGAAAGAGGATTTCCTGAACGTCGATGAGTTTTGCACTAGATGGATCTAAGGATTCTCAATTTATACACAGCTCTCAACAGCACTCATCACTGATTATGGAAGCAGCAGCTCTGGTATCAATAGTGGCATTAAATATGTTCCCATTCATTTCGACTGGTATCAAGTTTTTCCTTATCAGCTGGGTAATCACTAAGATATTCTGTGCGCATTTGAAGAGAGGCGGAGCTCCAGTTAATTTAAATCCTGTGACGTAGTAAGGTTGTCGGTTTCCAAATCAACAAGGTTGTCAGCACAAAGAGACTCCTTGGGCTCCTCTATGATGAAGCCTTTGCCATCCACAATTAGCTGTACCTTAGCCTTACATTGCGACTTAAGATGTCCCTTTTCTCCGCAGGTAAAACATTGTACTGAAGACAAATCAAATCCTTTTTTAGTAATTGTAGGCTTTCTTGTTTCAAAATTTTTTGTACTAGACGTACCCAATAGATTAGTGATGTCATTGTTAATTCTCTGGGAATTCTGCAGCATATAAACTACGCTGATGGCTTTTCTGATGATTTCATGCAGGCTATCTTCAGGGTCACATCGAACCTCCAACCTGTTCCTGATTGATGGAGGAAAACCTCAGCAAATATAAGAAAACAAATCGTGTCATGAGTACTCTTTGGATAGGCTACTTAATCGAAACAATCACACTACCTGAGTTATATAATTTCTTATATCATCACCAAATTTGAATGACATATCGCACAGCAAAGTTTTGTATTGATGTTTAATGTGCAGCGCCCAATAATGATCTTCAAAGAACCTGATTAGCAGCTGATAGTCAGTTTTAATGTTACAATCAAGCATCATATATTGGTTATACGCCAATCTGCTGAGATACAGAGGGAACTGAGAAACTGCTGACTCCTGTGAATTCTTATATTGCTTCATTGTGAGCTCGAATAAAAAGAACCACTCATGGAACAATTGCAACACAGCATCAATTTGTCCAGTAAATTTGGGGAGAATGGAATGTTTGCTAAACACTTGCATCTGTCCATTAGCCTCGAGAGGAAGAATAGAGTTCCAGTAAATTGGCTGATCTTTCACACCTGATTTTCCCAGAAATGGGCTAGTATTGCTTACATGTTCTTTGAACACTGGCACTACCACGGTGCTCATGGGATCAGGCAATGATTGAACGTACCCAGTCTGAGGGTTGGCTCCTGTAGTCAGAGTAGATACTTGAGTGATAGCAGACTGTGCAAACATAAGTTGACTACTAGACGAGTTGGGGCAAAGCGGAACAGAATTAGGGATCTCCTGGGAGCTTCTGAACAGAGGAGCAGTGGGAATGGGGGTGGCTCACACCAACTGACTGGACCACTCAACCAATGATCCTCTCAGCTAACTCATCCAAGGCTTCATTAAGTGCGGCATGAGTTACATACTCATCATTCCTTTGCAACTGCGCCTCCTCTTGGTGATGCGAATTATTAACAGCACTCTTCAATTCATGAATTTGTAATTCTAAGGCAATGGTCGACTCCAGCATCTGCCGTTCCATCCTTTGGTATGCCATGGGCTGTGTATTGATTTCAGCTTGGAGAGACTCCA
>CABFPE010000408.1:518173-531432 GCA_900660155.1 Hofstenia miamia | reverse complement strand
TATATATATATATATATATATATATATATATCCGAAAGTTGTTAAATTCCTGCGGTAAACTGGTTTTAAACTTATTGTTCACTATATTAATGACGTGGATCAACGAATGCTAGGAATAATTAAAAGTAATAATAACCAACTTTTTTGAAAATCTCATTCGTATGTGTTCAAATTACGCTAAAGCCAGACTATAGTTTACTTTTTAAGTAAATTGTTTGATCTTGTGGAAGATCCCATAGATTTAGAATGATATTTTTAAACGCAATCTGGTCCTCAACAGCCTTAATCTTAAAATGACCTTGCATGTACTATGATTGGCTCAACAGTGACATTGTGAAATAGTTAAAATAATCCTACTCTGTGACTGTGCATTTCTTGAAAATTTTTTATTATATTATAACTATTAATTATTTATATTTAGACAAGAATTACTCAAGTATGTTTTGAAATTTATTTTCTTTATTATTTCTTTAATATTTTTATTCTAATATTGTAAATTTCCCATTTCTGGTATTACTACATCTTTTGTTAATTTTTTCATTTCATTAGTAATAATGTCTCTTGTTAATTTCAAAGCGGTTTTCATATATAATTCGCATAACATTTTTCAGAATTATATGCAAAATTTCACTCTAAAGCTAATTTTGAATTGAATTTCTTAAACGTAATTTTAAGTAATTCAGTTTTGTTTTTATTAAAAGATTAGAAAATAATTACAAAGCATGTAAATACATATTTTAATGCATCGGGGTTACCAGGTTAAGATCTTAGAATCACGCCACCGGGCTTCTTGATCAATCTTCTGAAAAAAAACGTAGTAAACGCGCCATAATCAGATGAATTTGATTCAAATAGATGCACAAATTGCGCTCGGAGAAAATTGAGAATAAAACCACAAGTTATATTTTATAATTTAACTCGTTCTTTGATAAACTATTGTTTCAACAAAGCCATGAATAGTGACGCGGTTGGATCTCCAATTTACAAATAACCACTTCGGATTTGCCACGTAAATTTCCATCCCGGTTTTTCTTAATACTATTTCTGAATATAATTCTTCTACATATTTGAAATTATTGATTTGTTTTTTACTTCCCTAAGTTTAAAGTACCAACTGAAAATTATATTAGATTCTTTATTTTTCAAATAAATCAAATGTAAATATTGACGCTCTCTAGAGATTCTTAATATTACTTTCATTAAAAGGTTTTGTTTTAAAATTTTTCATCTTTATCTATGGAATTTATAACAATAACTCTATCCAAGACAACTTAAGTATTCTACTTTGAAAGGGGAAAGGTTGATAAATAATTTATTTTTATTACCTTTCTTATATTTAGGTTTTATTATTGCGACAGTCATGTGCATTGAATTAGCAAAAGATTTAACAGTGCCCTATGTTTTACAAGGTAGAAAATTTCTATCATATAGTTAAAAATTCAACAATTTTTTAATGTTTTTGAATTTGGAAAGTTTTTAATTTGATAACTAGTCTACTCCATATTCAGTCTGCGATACAAAAGAGTAATTATAAAAATGTAAATGGATTTTCTCATTTTGATCTTAAATTTGCAAATTGATTACATGTTATTGTGTCTTTCATATAATCATTGGATAAAAATTTTAAATTTAAATATCGATTAAATGTCAGTGGACAGGTAAAATTATGTAGGTATAACTATGTACAATGAACATTCGCTATGTATCTTAGTAATTACTTTAAAATATAAAATTATTAATACAATCTAAAAATTCTTTAAATTTTATTGCACTCTATGTAACATTACTATTTGTGCATAGTTGTAAAGTTATCTTAAAGAAAAGAACAAAGAACAACTTTATGAAGCAGACAATGATAAGAGCAATATTTGTCCAGTATATTTAAAACTTCCCCATTTAGGCAACCAAGTTAAAATATTAAAAGAAAAAATCAAGATATTGAAATTCTTCCAATATTAACATCCTTTCCAACAAAAATATTTTCAACAACAAATATCATTATCCCTAAGAAATTAGTTTCTTCTGTAATTTACCAATATGAATGTGATGATTGCAATAAATAACACATCGGGAAAACTAAGAGACATCTGGATACAAGAATGAAAGAACCCATGAGGACATTTAAATTCTGAAATTTACTTACATCACCATGAAATCAAGGAAGATATTACTAAGATCCAAACATCATAAAATTGGTGAACAAATTTTTTATTAAAGCTGCGAACAAAGAAAAATTCCTTAATAAACAACGCAAGTTAACCCTAATTCTATATCTATAGTGCATGCAATATATTTATACCTTCCTTTAGTGTAGTGGATTGTAAAATATTCATTTACCGCGTTTGTCACACTGACAATGATTCCTAGTAATCGAAACCGGTCTAAATTTTTAACTTTGTTATGTACTTCAAATCTTTTGAAACTCAGTATACTTACACTTAAATATATTATATATATATATATATATATATATATATAATCTATTTTAAACTGCCTTATATTGAAACAATTCTCAGAATCCCAAAATCAAACTTAAAATGTAACACTACTTTTCAAATCATTAGGAACATGTGACAGCAACAGCAAGTCCTTGTTGAAGTAGACTGATTTCATCTCAAATTTATGAATACAACTGTGACAATTGTCAAAAATATTATATTGTTGAAGCAAGTCGTCATTTAATTACACGACCAAAAGAACATGCTAAGGAGCAGCCATTTTTGAAAAGACTTTAGAATAATGGAGGTTCTTTACATGAACAATAAAGATAAAGATCAATTCTTATGTAATCAACTAAGAGCTAAAATTTCAAAAATATTTTAATTGCATGCATATTTATGATTTTCATGTGCACTAGAAGACCTTGTACTTTTGTGTAAGTTCATGTTGCTGTAAGTTTACTATGAAGATGAGTTTTAAAATCGCATAAATGCCATGTAACCCTATATTGGAATATAATATTTCGATTAACGTTTTGATAACAATCAATAATGAATTTGTCAGTTTAATTTCTTTTAATAAATTCAACTCAAACATGATTAAAGATTTTATAGTCAGAATAGCGTTAAAAATGGAAATACCTGTGAAAAAAAAATCTGTAGTCGTAACTTATTGAATAACTATTTACTCCATACAAAAAATTATTCAGGAGAACTGTTGACTCTCTAACATACACAAGATAAGTATATAAATCATAAATAAGAATAATTGTTAGCAATGTCAACATAAATCCAACCTATTATTGCTTCAGGCAAAAATTCCACGTAAAAACTTTGAAACGTTATTCAAGAATTTAAACTCTTCTACTACTTGATGCAAACATTTCTTTTTATATTAGAAGACATTTATAGTATCAAATCCAAAATTCTTAACTTTTATAAGATTTGCCTCATTTTCAAGTCAAGTAAAAGAATTGTGATGAACAAATAAACCCAAAACGTGATATCACTCAATTTATAACAGAAGATAGTAGTTGTTGGTAAATTTAATTACTTTTCTCACCTCGACCTTATTAAGCAATAAAAATAGTAAACTCTTAAATTTTCATGCTTTTTTCAGATATAAAGAAATTTCTGTTAATTTTTTTACTTTAAATATGTAAATGAGAGCACTGTTTTTAGTTGTTTTCTACTATTAATGGCAAAACAAAAATTTTTGTTGTGTTGCAATAGTTGGTAACCAGAGACTAGGTTGTGTTGGGTCGATTTAGTATGGAAAGTTAAAGTATATTGTCATTGTAATTTTTCTGCACATAATAACTATACTATTTATTTAGAATACTGGCCTTCTTTATGTAAGTGTTTCACTTTATTAATAAGTTAATTGAATGAATTAAATTAAATGTACCATGTTATGTAGTTCCAAAATCATATTTAACCTAGTGAAAGTTCCATTTTACCTTTATTAAGTTTTTAGCTTAAGTGAAGAGTGTTTTACAATTTTTTAATATAATTTAATTTTTTAAATAGTTTAACAAATTCTTCTTCAAGGTACTAAACTTTCATAGAGAGTAAATTATTAGCCCAATTCTACACAATTTCACTCTTCTCTTATTCAAATCAAGTTTCATAGCAGATCTCCATATAAAGCGATTTTAATATTGAGGTAGTCTATACTTGGAAGAGTACTTTGAAGTCAGTTTTAATGCTTTTGACATAAAAATATCATCATTCTCCAGATAAACATTAGCTCCATGTACCAATGATTTTTATTTTTATAATTCATCAATATCTTACTTTCAAATTGCGAACTGTTTGGTATTCGATTTTCATGAAACAAAAGTGTTTTTCTAATATAAATGATGCATAATGCAAATATATTTGTTAAAAATTAATTTTTCAGTAAAAATTTTTTGCTGAATTATATATCTTAATAGATTATATAGATCATAAACGCGCACTTTACGTGAAATTTGCAAAAATATTTCGAATCAATGTAGGAAAAAAAGCTAAAAATCCCTTATGTTCTTTTATCAACCTAAAAAAGTGCATTTTCGTCAAAGGGAATCAACGCATTTTGGGTTTAGCGTGAATACACTAGAAGAAAAAAAGTTGAATTTCACGTAGGCTTCTCATGAGGAGATTGAATGATGGTAATTGTGTGTAATTTTGAATATTTATTTTTAACAAAACGCTATTCACAATATTGCACGTTTATATTTCAAAAAAAATAATCACGAAATTCGCGTGTTTCTGTTCAATACATGTAGATTAGATCACAGTAGATATCTGTTATTTGAATTTTTTTTGTTTAAAGTCATCTTTGAAACGTGTGTTTCTAACCAATATTCACTGAGAAATGCTTGTTCAAAGTCGCAAATGTAAGAATTCGACTTTGCAAAAGAGATATGAGTTCTTTTTAAACCAATTTCTCTATTTTCAATTTGTATATCAAATTCTGACTGACATGGCACAGGGACCCACCCACGATCCTGGTCATTCTATGTTCACTTTTATTACTTATTTCAGGTTCCAATGTCAACCATTTAAACTTCTTTCCAATTCAATACTTTTCCTTTTTCTATATCGCGACTTCTCTATTAATTTTCAAACTTTCATTTCCAAACTTTCATTTCTTCATTCAAAACCGCAAACTCTGTAATTGTAATCAAACCCCATCTTTGTCCAGTTATCTCGAATAAATTATTCCAATTTCAACGTCTTTAAAGTAGGTATTCTAAAGTAGAGTACACACTTACAACTTTGCGCGCAAACTTTCTTGATTTAATGAGGCGCACAAGAAAAGTTGTAGGTGTGTACGCGATTCCAACTTTGTTGTGAACTTTTAATTTATTTTTTACGATTTTTTCATTTCTCACAGAAAAAGAATTCAACCAAGCATTATTATTTACATAACTGATTAAAATTACACAAGTTCCTTTCAAACGGAGGTATTCTTTCTTCAGACTGCTTGATTGTATTGTTATAGTGTATTTTACTGCTAAATTTAATTTTTAAAAATAGCAATAAATATAATTCAACAAAAGTTGTGTGTACCCTACTTAATATCTTGTGTCTGAGATCTCTATCAACAGGCAAAGTCGCTACTTCAACTCTTGCATGCTTTAAGGTGTGTTTACAGCTTATCAATGAAATATAATATTTCGCAATCGAGCGCTCAATTAGCACAAATTCAGCTGTAAACAGCTGTGAAAGACGATCAATTAATAAAACTACTAAAATCAAAAGAATGCGTAATCGAGCTTATAATTGCGCTAATACTGCTGTAAACACTTGAAAGACGATCATAGTTCCACAATTGAGATGAAAGACGTGATCAAACCACTTTTGATATTTCGTCTTTCATTCCTTTCATAATTATAGTCATTACGCTAGTTTAAACATTGAATCAATTATATTCATTCGAAACTAGGCATGCAAAAGGAACGGATCACGACCCATTGCTTGAAAAAGTTAAAGAAAAAACATTTCTGTGGGATGTCTCTAATCCCCAATGTTTTGAATTATAAGATTCAATTGACATTAGTGAGCTGTAAACGCTGTATCAATGACAAATAAAAGTGTGATAAACAAGTTCAATTGAGACGCTGTAAACAGCGTATCAACAACAATGCATTCTTCTTAATTTAGAGGTATTATAATTCATTGATAAGCTGTAAACCCACCTTTAGTAAATCTATGTACTCTTCACTTGATTTGAAGGGTTATGCCTCTGTTGATTATAATCTGATTTTTAAATATTAAATATCCTTCTTACAAGCATCTCTAATTCGACAATAAAAATTCATTAATTAGATGTAATTTATATTCTTACATATACTACTTTCAATTGAAAATATTTTCGATTTTCTTGCAAAAAGTCTAGCCTGAATACAAGCAGTGTTTAAATAATAATAAATATATTATAATATTAAATCAATTCTGTCATATATGCTGCATTACTTTGAGCATTAGTTGCTATATAAAAAAGAACTTTGTAATTTATAAGTACTGTTATATTATGCAATAGTTATTTTTAATATAAAAAGTTTTGAAAGAGCTATTGAAGTTCTCCAGGAAGTTGTAAAGAGCTTGCAAATCAGACGAAAATACATGAACTAATTGCTCTCTAAATTAAGACTGACTGCTTATTGTTTCCAGATAGACATAAACAAACATCTCAAGAAATTTGAATCATTTTAATTGCACACCACTAAGCAGAGGAAAACTAAATTGATTTGCTTCAAAATAAGTGTTGTGCGATAATTCAATTTGCAAAGTTCATTACATGCTTTACAACAAAGTGAAATAGCGCGATTTAAACAAGAATGCTTAGTCAGCAATAAGTCATCGTAGATGGTGTCGGGGATGTCAATAATCCCATGACCAACGGTACCCACATTATTTTGACCCATGACCCACAATATTGGACTTATGACCCACGCAACAAACTATCTGAACAACATATTTTTCGCACACATTTTCTGTAAATAAACCTAAAAATAAATTATAACATAAACTTATAAGAAAAAAAACTTGTTTTTGAACGCCTCTTTGACGACATTTTGTGACTCCACGGTATCATCCTCAAGTTTATTTCTGTCAGGCATGTTTATTCGACCAGTGGCAGAGAAAGTTCTCTCGCTTTCAGCAGATAAAGGTTGTATAACATATATCTGCCGAGCAACCAAATACAAATAAGGCATTTTGACTTATAATCACTCCACAATCACTCCACCATTTGAGAGTGTTAAAGGTTCGCTCGAAAGCCGCTTCCAGCAGAACAGTTGCGGCATATTGAGCCAACTTGGCTTCTGCAACTTCGTTGGATGATAGGCGATGTCGATCTGGCACAGCAACAGGAGATGGAAAAGAAACCGCTGCATTAAATGCAGCAAAGGGATCAACTTTCCTTTCTTTTGCAGGAGTTGGAGTTTTATTCATATGGGATGATTCTTGTGCTTCATTGATGCATTCTGAAGATTTGCTAAATGTCTTGCCTATTACACCAATTAGATGTGGCTTTAGGAGCTCATGTTGTGTTTCCTGCAAAAACGAGATTCGATCGTTTGCATTGTTGACAATCGAAAACGATCTAAGACTTATATCAAGATAGGTAGCAATGTAGTGAAGTGAATTTATATATGTCCAGTACTTCTCGTCGAGATATGATGTTATATATTTTAATAGTCCCCTGTCAATTGTGTGGCACCAAGACCACACCAATAATTACTTTTCGTTGCATTTTTGCTAGAAAATACAAAAACGAAAATTATAACTGCATGCAGGAGAGGTATAACTGCTGTCCTTAATTATGACCCTCGCCAGGAGTGACCCACCTGACCCAGCAAAAAGTGACCCATTTGACCCATGGGTTAACGACCCATAAGTCCCTGACAACGCTGGATGTTTTATAGATTAATAGGTTTTGTGTAAAATGTGTTTGAAATATACATTTTCAATTTTTCTGCTGAAAAATTGACGTCGAGAATAAAATTTTTGAAAATCCTTGCAAGTACCACACTTAAAGGCTTTAAGAGATCAACAACATAATATGTAATAGTGAAATGTCAGACAAAACCTTCCTGATAGGGATTGATCGTAGATGGTTTTCTAAATGATAAAGAAACGTCAGAATTTATTATTTCATTTTCTCAATAATGTATTAATATAGCAAATTTCATACGTGCGATTATTGAATGAACCTAATTTCTTCCTATGATGAATCAATGCGCGTTTTAATCAATATTGTCCTTAAGCTCCAATATTCTAGGAAATGACATGAAATTGAGTGTTTTTATGCAAATAAATATTAAAAATATTAGGTATCGTAAATATACTGAGTATGCTTGTATTTTTGACGTTAATACAATTTTGTTGCCTCTGGTAAAATCTGCATAACCAACGACAAAGTGATCATCATTCTTTGAGCAATCAATAGTTAAAAATAATAATTCCAGAATAGAGTAGTTCGAAATTTTCAATCCCCACAATTTTCAGTACTTTATCATTGTAATTTAGTCATTTTAGCGTACACAAGAACCACAAAACCCTAACTTGTAGTAGCAAAATTTATTGTACAATTACTATTTACTTCTATAGCCATAATTAATTATGTTGACCAAGACAAGACAAACGCATTAAAACCAAATAACAATCAGGAGGTTATGCTATTTTCGAGTTTCTATTAACTGAAGCAATACATTCAAAAGATTTTTACTTCTGGGTGTGTGTAGATTCCAATGAAGAGTGTTGATGAGGTCAGCTTGGCTTAGATATAATGGGTCCTGTTTCCAGCTCAACCCCTTTGTTTAATTAAAAATCTAATTTATGGATGAATAGATTATGCTTAATTTATTTCTCAGTGCCTGTATTACTTTTTTTTCTTTTAGATTTCAAAATCGAATGTGGTAAGATTTAAGTATTTATTACAAAAATTGTATTTAGTAATAAACATTTATTGGGCTGTGTATTGTATTGCAAAATATTAAATCTTAACTTTATGTCTACATCTTTCAGATTATATATATAATTTCAAAACTCACACTCTTCTATCATTTTCCTAATATTCATTAACTTAGTGACACCTATGATATTATCTGCAACATCTGTTATTATTTGCGCGGGATCACTTTATATAAACCGTAAGTTTATTTATAATTTTGAAATTTAGCTCTTTATAAATTGTGTGTACTGAATTGCTTAGACAATAATATTTCCTTGGCATGTTTAATATCGAATAAGTTAAAGATAAACTTAGAAACCTACCAATTTAAACTTTAAATAAACCATTTCACAAGTGAAAAAATCATTTAATCAATGTTATCTTGAACCTTTTTATATTACTAATAGAAATCCCTAGCATGGATCACTGTCAAGGTTGGAAGTGGTTCAACTTTTCTTGATCCTACTGCCCTACCTAACCAAACACGGGTTGTAAGAATACAAATATGAGATCTTGTTCTTTATTATTTTGTATCATATTTAATATAATTATAACAAATCCAATTGAATTGAAGTTTAAATGGGATTTGATCATTTAAACTAAATGTTTTCAATTTCAATGAATGTACATCTTGCATCTTGATTGTTGGCTCAACACACTGAGAAGGTTTGCTGATCCGACGCCATTAATTGCCATCTAATTGTTGATGAGATTTAAATTGGTTGGCTGTTGACTAAACCCACCCATAGGTCGACCTGTTTACAGGCCTGATCATTGTATCAAATATGAATCACTAAGCTTTATGTTTAGAATAGACATTTTTAGAAATACCTGCATTTAACGTTTGATTCTGAACTCAAACTTATTAAATATTTTATTTTAAGCCAAGTTCTATTTTGGCATCTTCTCTTTAACATTTTTACATATAAAACATTGCAGATGCCAGTGTACATATTAGTTACTGATAAAAGTTAATGTGTTTTGAAGATAAAGTAAAAATATATATTTATCAGTTATCAAAACATTTCTTAAAATTACATGCATTATTACATAGTACATTCGTGTTAGGCGCAGTATTAAAATTAATGTCTAACGCAGTTAGTAGATGTGCTGTAACCGCAGATCAGTGAGAACATAGAGTCACATAGCTATTTTTTGCTAACAATATGCGCATTCGCAATTATAATTATTCGAAACTCTCATGGGCTTTGGACCTCCTGATTCCTTAGGTAATAAGCATAAGAAAAAATTAATCATTTGATTAGAAAGTTGCAAATATAGTCAAGTAATAAACTTTAATACAAATTTTCACCATAAAATGGAAACACTTTACTCAGTGGATGTCCTAAAATTTACAAATTTCTTAATATTCTTGGAGACTACTCTTTGTCAATATGAACAAAACGTTTTGTATATTTGAGATTTAATATCAGTACACCATTTTATTTTAACACTTTTAGCTTCAACATCTAACGAAAAAAGTAAGTTTTTTACAATATTTATAAAATTCTAAATTCTTTACAGTTCTAAGCAAGTTACTTGTTGAAAGCCGGCAGCTCAGCAATTTAGTAAAATCAAAAAAAAATTGCACAATTTGGTCTGCAAGGAGTTCGTGTGAATTATTTGATATTTGATTCGTATGGTGACAGGATAGTAGTAGTAGAAGTAAAGTATAATTAAGGCATTGCTAATTACAAGCAAATTTATAAAACATGAAAACACTTCAACCAAGAAATAAAACAAAAACAATGAAATATAAATATTCATTACACAAGATGTTTACCATTAGTCAACTTGATTGTTATTTATTATTATCAATTTCAATTTTATTAAGATATTTATAGTTCTGACATATAACTCTGTTCAGAAATGAATGTTGTACACGAGTAGTCTTGATTTGAGACATAAGGTTGAAATTGTGGTGATTACGTAAATTATACCGAGACTTTGACATTGATAACTGTTTGGCTAAAGGATGTTGAGGTTGCTGCAATATTGTATTAATGATTTTTTTGTCATTAGCTTTAATTCATTCAACAATACAATATTTAGTTGATGTCGTTTTTAATTTGAAGTAGTAGTAGTGTGTACTGAATTGCTTAGAAAATAATGTTTCCACGTCATGCCTAATATCTAATAGGTTAAAGGTAAACTTAGAAACCTACCAATTTAAACTTTAAATAAACCATTGTTTTATGCCGTTCACAAATGAAAAAGTCATTTAATCAATGTTATCTTGAACCTTTTTATATTACTAATAGAAATCCATAGCATGGATCACTGTCAATCTTAGAAGAGTTTAAATGATATGTTTCATAGAAATTTAGAAGAAGAAAAGCTAACTATACAGCTTACAAAATAAAAAAGAACAGGTTAAAACTTCTTGAGAAATCAAGTTACAAAACAGAATGTCACAAAGTATTTCAGACACTTAGTACTGATCAGGAAAAGTTCAATTATGTAAACTCACCAAAACGCTTTAAAATAAAAGAAATTGCATCACAAGGCTAAACTTCAAGAACAATTCATTACCAACAAAATTTATATTTCCGAGATAGTTAAAAATATTTGCCAACATTGGAAAATTCGTTGGAAGAAAGTGCGATTACAATGATGTCATTTACCAAAAGAAAGACGATTTTTACTTTTTCTTTTTAACTGAGAG
The DNA here is from genome assembly GCA_900660155.1 of Hofstenia miamia. Classification (NCBI taxonomy): domain Eukaryota; kingdom Metazoa; phylum Xenacoelomorpha; order Acoela; family Hofsteniidae; genus Hofstenia; species Hofstenia miamia. The sequence goes on along the minus strand of CABFPE010000408.1, from coordinate 519,884 downwards.
GACAGTTAAGAAGCAGATTGAACGCTTCAATGACAGAAAATCGAAAGGTCTGTCCACAGTCCTCAATTTTTAATGAAATTATCTTTAATCGAAACTCTACCAAAATTTACGTATATCCTAAACTATTGTAGAAGGCATTCTTATTTCCCAAATTTATTGAAGTTTGCTATAGTAACACCTGTTTTTAAAGGAAAAGATCCCTAAAATTGTGCAAACTATCGTCAAATATCTCTTACGCATGTTATCTCAAAAGTTTTTGAAAAATTCCTTTTAGAACAGTTTCGAGATTATCTTGCTGAAAACAAATTAGAACCTAAAAATCAATACGGATTTAGAAAAAATAGATCAGCGTCAGAAGCATTGTTGATGGGAATTGAAGACTGGCGTAGAAGTTTAAGTTCTAACAAATACGTAGCTGTTGTGTTCTTAGACTTAGCCACTGCCTTTAATAGCATGTGTAATGGCTTGTTGTTAAACAAGTTAAAAAAAGATGGTCGCAGCACTGACGCAGTTAATTTAATCGCAAGTTTTCTCAAAGATAGAACGCAGTCAGTTAAACTATATAATTTTTTATCCACTACTAGCGTAAACAGAAAAATTCTTCGGGAAAGAACTTTCTTGATGTTACCGACATGCAAATTCCATTTCAGGTCTTCACTTATTGTCACACCCAAGAGTTTGAGTTCTGAAACTTGAGGTAAACCAAAATGTACCACAAGAGGCTCAATACTTGGGCCTATCTTGTTCAACGTGTATGTCAATAATATTCCAGATTGTTTAGAATACTCCAGCATTATTCAGTATGCTCTGATGATACATGCATATATGTGTCTGATGAATTTTAAAAAGCTGATGTATCAAAAATTACCAAGGATCTTTGTAAGATAAAAACATGATTTGATAAAAACGAATAAAATCTCAATGTAAATAAATCGCTGTTCATCATATTGCATACACCGACGGGCAACAAAGACTTTGAAAAGATCACAGTCTCAGTAGACAAAAAATGATACCTAACTCTAAACCAATGTCCTACTTATGTGTATGTTATTATTACAACTTAGATTTTTCAAATTTTCTCAAAGCCAAAATTTGTAAATTAGCTTCTCTAAGGAACAGGATGGCAGATCTTATTAATTGCATTCCAAAAGAGTTTCTGATTAAGTATGTTCGCTTACATATCTATGGTACTATTAGTTATGGTTCATCTTTGAATGTTGGACAAAATTGGTCAAAATGGAGTAAATTAGACAAAATTTCTATCTGGATTATTGAAACAGTTGTTAGAGTTTGAAGATTCAGTAATGTGAGTGAATATTATCAGTCATATCAAATAATGAGGCCTTACGCATACACTAAGTATTTAACATGTGAATACTTTTTCACAATTCTAACGGACAAAAGCACTATTTTAAACTTAGGTCATGTGCAAAGTTCATTAAATTACAACAATCGAAAAGCAATCTATACAAAAAGAATGCTAATAAAAAACAGGCATATCTTTAACAATCTTCCATATAATTTACGCATATCCAATTTTTGTAAATTTGTTCTAAAAAACTACAAGAAAAGAGTACAAGAAAAGAGTACTATCAAAACTTCCATGTCGATTATTTTTTAAATAAGAAGCAATGCTGATCATTCTGTGAATAGTTGTTTAATAGTTGTGTAGTTTATAGAACGGCAATAAATTGCTGTAGTAGTAGTAGTA
>CABFPE010000408.1:502894-513729 GCA_900660155.1 Hofstenia miamia | reverse complement strand
TATATATATATATATATATATATATATATATGTAATATATATAATATTAAAATGTGTGTGTATTTGCATTTTATATTCAAAATTTTCGAATGAATGTAGTTTATTATTGTCGCTAAGTAGGCCCTTGTCTATTAACTCTTTGAAGGGCGGTGGTTTGCAGTGCTATCCACCTTTTTAAGATTTTTTTGCTACATTGCGAGGCAGTGGTTAGCACTGGTAACCACATTTTGGTTCCCTTTCGACTGGATAGATTTTCACTTCTTGCCCGTCAAAGAGTTAAAGGGGAATGTTCGCAATTTCTTTCTGAATTTCTTGTAATTTTTTTCACATTTAATTTCCGCTATTTAAGTTATTCTATAATTTAGTTGCTGTGTGGTGGAAACAATTACAATATTTATCCAAGCATAAACATGTTTGAAAACATTTATTTAATTTAATATATTGTATTAAAAACGAAATTGCGGTTTGACCAAATTTGAAATTAAATAATATTGATAACATATGCATTTGAATTTGATAAGAAGATAGTATTTTGCATTTTAATCGGTAATCGGATGCATTGTCATGTTTTTGTGCAAAATTGAGCATTTTAAGTGGCCAATTAAAAGTTTTAGACAGGAGGATGCGATGTTTTGAATTAATATTTGTAAAGAGGAATGATCAATATTGAAAGTGTGAAAGGCAGAGTGCATTTATTAATTGTTTCTGGTACGTATTTAAAATATTTCTTAGATGATAAAGATACCTAACTCCAGAAGCTATTTTTTGAATTTTAGTCATTAAGAACTGGTCGAAATTTAAATCACTGTTTATTTCAAAGACTAAATAGTTAATAGACTCGCTTTGCTTTATTCGTACTTGATTTATATTAAGTTCTATGTTTTGTGTGAGTTTGGAGAATCTTAGTTGCATTACTTTTTTCGGCTTGTTGAGTTATGTAATTCACATAGATTGCAAATAGGATGGGGCCGAGAACGGTGCTCTGAGGAACGTCTCGGTCATTTACAATATATTTTGATTTTTTATCATTAAGTATAACTCGTTGCTGCCGATTATTAAGAAAATTCATTATTAAATTAATTGCTTTATTATCAAAATTATAGTATATTAATTTGTCTTTTAGTATAACAAAATTCTTTGAATTACAAGCTTTACTCATATCAAGAAAGGCAACCCTGCTACATCTACTAGAGGCTAAATTAGATTATATTTGTCGTGATATTGACAAGATTTCAGCTTGAATGCTATAACCATTACGAAGGATATTTTCAAATATCAAATATGCATTTATTTGACTAAGTAAATTTTCAAATAATTTACTAAAATAATGGCCAATACAAATGGGCCTATAATTATGTGCATTTAGAGGGTCACCTTTTTATTTATGAGGCTTATGTAAGATTTCTTAAAAATATCTGGGAATTCATTATCAATAATACATTGGTTAAATGCAAATAGTAGTTCTTCACTAAAGATATGAAAAACACTTAATAATGAAGATTGGAAGATTACAGGAGGTAGTCGATTTATTATGGTTTATAATTCACTAGCATTTGCGAGCCTAAAAGAAAATGATGTATTTGTTGTGCATTTATTAATATTTCCTTACTTTTATATTGGGGAAAATTGAAATGTAGGTGGTCAATTATTCTTGTTTTTCTGTCGTAATTTGGTTATCAATTCTTAATTCATTAATGTCAGTTGAAATAACTTTAGTTTTCCTAAAATTTAATAAATATATCGCATTTTTCGTTTGCTTTGCTTAAATTATCAAAAAACTTTTTTTGTTGTAAAGAAATTTTTTATTTAATAATAATAATAATAATAATAATAATAATAAGGGGCCCCAGAGGAGAAGGGGTAGAACGCGAAACTAGGACCGCGAAGAGCCCTNTGACCAAATTTGAAATTAAATAATATTGATAACATATGCATTTGAATTTGATAAGAAGATAGTATTTTGCATTTTAATCGGTAATCGGATGCATTGTCATGTTTTTGTGCAAAATTGAGCATTTTAAGTGGCCAATTAAAAGTTTTAGACAGGAGGATGCGATGTTTTGAATTAATATTTGTAAAGAGGAATGATCAATATTGAAAGTGTGAAAGGCAGAGTGCATTTATTAATTGTTTGTGATACGTATTTGAAATATTTCTGAGATGATAAAGATACCTAACTCCAGAAGCCATTTTTTTAATTTTAGTCATGGAGAATTGTTCGAAATTTAAATCATTGCCAATTTCAACACCTAAATAGTTAATAGATTCGCTTTGCTTTATTAGTTCATTATTTAATTTAAGTTCTATGTTTTTTGTGAGGTTTTGGGTTTGTCTTAGGGGAGAATATTAAGAATTGTTTTTTTTTCAATATTTATTTTCAATTGATTATTTGAGAAATATTTTGTTAAATTTTCGATGTCATATTGGAGATTTTTAGTTGCATTAAAGTCATTTATATCAGTACTTATAAGGCAGGTATCATCTGCAAATTGATATATTTAAACTGTTTTTTACCTGTTGAGTTATGTCATTAACTTAGATTGCAAATAGAATAGGTCCGAGAACTGTGTCCTGGGGAACCAAGTTCCTTAAATGTTGCATTTAGGTGGTCTATTATTCTTGTTTTTTCTGTTGTAGTTGGCTTATCAATACATAATTCATTAATATCAGTTGAAATTCGTTCACTTTTTCCCAAAATTTTATGAATATATCGCCATTTTTCGTTTGTATTATTTAGTTTATTGAAGAACCTTTTTTGTTTTAAGGCAGATTTTTTAATTCTTAATTGTTTAATAATCCTCTTTGATTTTTCGTAATTAGTGCAAGTAGTTGTTGTCGGTTCTGTTTGAGCGAGATCAAACAATTTTTTTTAATACTTACTAGTTCATGTATGTCACTATTGATAAAGCAAACTTGCACGCTAATAAAAGTCAGAGCAAATATATTGCGCAATATATGTATACAAAAATCTATAAACTAACACATGACAAAAAATAAAACATAAACAAATAATTAAGTACAAATTAATATGTACAATATATAATAATATAAGCAATGTTTGAGTGAATTTTTATGTAGGTGATCAATGTTGGATGTATGTTTCGAATGCATGAAGTGTATTACCTATGCTCAGCTATCTCCACACAATTTTAGGTTTGACACCTTTATTTGGGCCCATTTTGTGATCCTTTCCAAAAATAGCTATATTGTTTTGGTTGTATCAGAAACTTATAACATGTACGAAGTGAAGTTAGAAAATTTGAATAGAGTTTTGGAAGAGCATATGATAGCAATGTAACATTTCAAAAATAAATTTTGTTTTTCAATATGTTGTTCATACACTACATGTATGTCCTTCACTCAATTTGGGTTGATTTGCCTACTAATCTATTTTTAATAGAGCTCGATACCGAAAATTATGCAAATACTAAATACATAAGTCAAGTTCCAATACTTTACATTCAGTAGTTTATGTAAGAATTCTCAGTGGGCGTTGCATCCTATATTAAAATATTGATTTTATTTAAAGCTAGCTTTATCTAGATCAGTAATTTTTCAACCTAAATCACTCTTTGGTAGAACCGGTGATGGTCACATTTTTGTAAAAATGTTCAAACACTTATAAGTAGGCGATATGCAACACGTTGGACACAGACTGATCAAAAGGGCGTATTTTCATTGAACATTATCATGTTAATATATTTAGGTATTTTGCAAATATATAATTTTGGGAGTTTTAAAAACATCATAATCGAAGGGTAATTTAGGACTGATTGACTTTCGAAACAAATGTATTTTGTGGATCAATATGAGCTATTTTTAATGTTAATATTTTAATAATTTTTTATTAATATATCTATTTTTGTTTTTCTTGCTTGATGTTTGAAGTATTTTTTATAGTTTATAGTCTGTATCATGTACAATTTGTTGATATCATTAGCAGTGTGATATATTAGATTATCACATATATAGGTAGCATGTACAATAGGCATCTGACATTTATATGAAAATTATATATTTTGGTTTGGAATGTGTGATTTATAATGAAATATTTGCTGGATTTGCTGCTAGCTTCTCGAAAAGTTGAAACTTAAGGCAACAGAATTCTTTGTTCCATTTTTAGTGGCTGCTTGACAAAAATATAATTTCTTGTAAGTCATTAAATAATGAAGATGTCCAAAATGTAAAAGCACTACAAGATGGAAGTGTGTCTTCTCCCCATCTACACAAACAGAAACAGTTGAAGAAGTTGTATCCCGCACTTACTTTAGACTTTCTGACATTTGGAGATTTAGCATTGAGAAAATATAAAACATTTTTAATGAATAAAATTTTGACAGGAAAATAGAGAGAATAGTTAATCTTTTCAACAACGTTTTGCAAAAATTTTGCCCATATCTCCCAATTTTCAAATTTTAAAATTCTAAAAAAATTGTTTGAAAATGTGCCATTTGAAAACTACATCAGTCTGCTTAAAGCTTAACGACGAAAGTTGAAATTCCTCATTCGTCTTCTGAATATATGTCGAACTCTTTGGGTGATAACGCTAGCTACACACTTGCCCTAAAATAGGAAAGCTTATTGTCAGCTAAGTGAATTTAATAGTTGAAATTCTGTAGCTCCTGTTTTGTACATGAAAGGAAGCTGCGACCAAATAAATTTTAACAAGGGAGCCTCAGCCCTCACTACAGCACTACAGGCGTTGTCTTAGTTCATTAATTAATCCAATTAGTTGGATTACATCAGATATAGAAATTTGGTGCCTCAATGGACTTGGGTGGACTATTTACATTAAAAAAATATTTGAGGTTAGTTTGCTGCTTCCATGAGCTTTAGACCTACTGATTCTCCGAAAAATAGGAAAATTTGAAAAGTCTTAAAATGACTGAATTGAAAAATAGTTTATACCTTGAAGAACTTTTGGCATTGGAAAGAGGAATAAATTTAAACATAAATGTTCGCTATTACATGAGGCCTCATTGTCAATGTCTCAAGAATATCTAAAATGCTTAGTAAACTGTTTGGATAAGTGCACAAAGCGCTTTTTATCCTTAAAATCACGCTGGGAAGTTTAGGGCTGTCTAACTGTTGTAATATCTCACTATGCATTCTATTCGAATATTCGCATATTCCAAGTCACCACTACATGTGTTAAACATTTATTGGACACTTTGCTTTTAGAGCATTGGTGTTATTGGTTCCTAATCTTCTATGTTGCAGTATTCTTTACTTTCGGTTTATATTTGCAAGGTAAGATATTGATTTACCACATTTTATAGTATATGTCGTGAATGTTTTTAGAATGTACCAAACTGTAAACTTGAAATTCTGAAAAATCACATTTTTTGCCATGGAATTTTTATTTTTTGGATTTTAGGACTAAATTTTCCTAAAAGATGTATTTTACATGAAAATTGTGCTAATATAGGTTTAGGAGTAATCTAGGATGAAATATTCCAGAAAATGTGGAGTTTCTATTTTTCTTTATAAATATCGATTAAAATGATTTTATTATCAAAATCCTTTCAAAACCTGTTGTTGATACTCTGAATTTTCGAAATTTTGGTTGAGAAGTAAAAAAGGATGAAAAATTCCATCATAGTAAGACTTCAAAAACAATTCCAGTTTTTGAATATGATGCTATTAAACGGTTATAGAATGACGTTACATGGATGATTTTGAGAAATGCTGTATAACAGAACTTTGAAACATATTCTAAAATGGTTTTGGAGTAAAAATGGATGAAATATTCCAAAAAACAATAAATTGAAATGTTACAACATCTAAATGCTAAATGTTGGAAAAAATAATACAACTTCTACGTTAAAATATAACTGTCAAGTAAAACTATTTAAATGTTAAAATATGCGAACATAATATATGTCCACGAGAGTAGAAGAACATTAAATATTCCATGTAAATCAACAGACCGTCAAAAGAACAGAAATTGAAAAAAATCTGAAGATTAGACACTTGTCACTTGATAGAATCGGCTTTCATCGTCAATAACACATAATTGAGTTTAAGATGAATCTAATAGTGTAGGTAATTTTTCAAGCATTTTTTTAGAATAACTCATCCTAATTTACTCCTTTCATCATTTTTTAAAATTTTTTTGAAGTTTAGAGGTAATATAGTCAGTGAGTTAAATTTCAAGACTGTATCTTTTATAGATCGGAAGAAATTCAATTTGGAATTTTTCATCTTTCGACATGTAAAAAAGCTTTCATCCTAGATTACACCTAACTTTGCGCTTGAATTGCGAGTGATTCGCTTATCTAAGACCGGACAAAAAATTGGAATATTTCATCTTTTTTTTGATTTCCTATCAAATTTTGAAATTTTCACTGAGAAAAGTAAGCTTAAACAAGAGATACCCTAAAATACATTCTAAAAAAACACCGACACATAGACTTGCATTAAATTAAGAGAATTTGTCTTATTAAAAAAGGATTTTAACGTTTCTGTAGATTGTAATATTGGAAATGTTAATAAGATTCCTTCCGATTATCTCAATGAATTGTACATTAAAATTGTACTTCTTCATAATGTTTAGCTTCGGGCTAACTTACCAATATTCTTAATACTGATGTTTATTGTTGCAGCAAAACCTTAGTTAGGTTTTCGCTTCACTTTCATTTTTTCTTATTATTCATTAAATGCATTTCGGAAAATTGTATTTCAGAAATTGTTACTTAAATTTATGTAAACAAATTCATCGGTTGAACTGGTTTAAGATGGCATTGACAAATAAATTTCGACGGATTAATCACGTCTTTACCAAAGTATAACCATCAATGTTTTTAAATGATAAACTCACTGATCAGTACAAGACTAGACTTGGACTGTGGTATATCATGTCTCTATGTGTTTTACTCAACATTAGTAGTTTGATACTAACATTTATTTTGTCAAGTACTAAGAATTCTTCATTTTTCACAATTATATAATTAAACATTTGAATATGACGGCATTTAATTTTATTGTAAGAATATAATAAACTTGTTTAGTTAAAATTTGTTTAATATTTTGCATTTTTAGATATCAAGGCAACACTTAGTAAGTATATTCATGACTTTTTGTCAGCTTTGTGGAAATTGAGTCATTCATATTAAAATTGTGTCCATTTTAAAATATGCAATTGGAAGAAATGATAAGTTAAAATGTCTAATTATTTTAAGTCTTTAGTTTAGGTCGAAAAATTTTCTTGAATAAAATATGGATGCGACCTTCACACTCTTAACAGCATGTGTATATCCAAATGTCAATTATGAATATTTTAAGCTTTTATTATTTTAGTATTGAAGAATGAAACATTTTCATTATATGGAAAAAAACTTCAACAAGGCTAGATATTGTTGTCGTTTCTGTTTATTTTCTAACATTAAGTTTTTTATCTTGGCTTGATAAAAAAATATTACTTAATTGACAAAATTTAAAATTTCAATATTTCTTGGATAATTCTTTCGTAAAAATACTGCATTGTGTTATTATGTATTACGGTTTGTTATTCACATTTTAAATATAGTTAGTCATTAATAAAATATTTATATGTTTAATGTAAAAATAGTTTTCTTACATAAATCGTCACTCATCTTAAGGATGTTTGGAGATATTCACTTTTTACCATACCCACAAAAAATTGGTTACTTGATAAGGTGCAGTAGTGGATCATCTTAAATGTATTCAACTGTTAGCTTCTGAAAATCTTACCAAAACCATCTAGAGCCCACTCCATAGCTTTTCTATAATATTTTTTAATAATGAAGGAATAAAATATCGGATAGAATTTCGTAAGCTGTCATTCTGATTATATAAATGCATGTAGGTAGCAAAAGTAATCTTATTTTCACATTTTTGCTGGATGGTGTAGTTCAAACGTTCCCCAGATATAAAACAATTTGCTACAGCACCAGTCTCATTTTGAAAAAAACTACGATCTCCAAAGAATATAATAAAAAATATGCAAAAACATTTAATCAAGTAAAATTCAATAAATACACTTAATAATTTAAAAATACAATATCATTTTCTTCTAAACCAACAAGATTTGATTTTTATTACACTTTTTTGCAACTATTCAATAGCTAAAACTAAGGAGCAATGTAAATCCTCTTGGTTATAACTTTTTGGTGAGATTCAAACATTAGCCCTAAACACTTTAGTTGATGGAAATTCAGAAAAAATATTATGTGCCAACTAATTGCACAAAATATGTTGTAAGATCGCATCTATGTCAATAACTAATGAATAAAAATAAGGCGGTAACTCATCTTTAGTGATCGTGGTTTCCAAAAAGTTAACTCTGTTCGGCTTTTTGCACCTCAAAACAGGCTTATAACGAGCCAAGGCGAGCCGAGCTTGAGCAGAGTATTGGATATACAACGAGCCCAAAACGAGCCGTTTTTAAGCAAATCAAATTTATAGTGCTGCTTGTTAATTTGATTATGCAGATTTTTCTTATTTTTTCATTCAATATTCCTTACTTTGAATCTTATTTTAGAAATGTTTATTAAATAATAGGAAGAGCAATTGAAAAAATTCTGAGAGCACAATATTTTAAAAAAAAATACCAATCTGAAACGAGCCTCGTTGATAAGCTTCTGTGGCAAGCCTAGCCGAACTTACTCAAAATTTAAACGAGCCGAGTAGAGCTTAGAAATTACGGCTCGTTGACAAGTCTGCCATGGTTTCGATGTCAGTTTCAGCTTTTTATTTAATTACTATCGGTATTAGTAAAAAGTTATTCAAGAGAAAAATACCTCGTTAAAGTAATTTTCATAACATTAAATTAAGGTTGTTAAAATAAAGTAAAATAAAATTACGCGTCAACTTAACAAGCAATTTGGCGTTTGCTCCAAGAAGACTGCATCGTTTTTTGAAATATCATTATAAGCAACTGCTTTTGCTTAAAACCGAAAAAAGTCGGTTTTCGTTTTTTCGATTTTAATAGAAAACTGCTGTTTCGGTTTTTACATCGCATCGGAATACCGCGAGGTCTACTCATTGTTAATTAATTAATATTTTATTATAACTTAGATTTACAGTAGGATTATAATACCCAGATATTTTGTATCAAACTGAAAATTATAAATTTTGCGATGCTGGATTTTTGTGGTCCACAGAGTCTCAGAAGTATTAAATAGAACCCAAAATGAAATTTAGTTCATGTCGATAGGCGACAAGTGAGAAAAGGAGGATGACTAGTCTCACAAGTCACCCCCTTGGATCCACCCTTGAAGTGGTAGTCTAAACATACAGAATATTTCATAAGTGCTCTACATTTAGAGATACCATTTATGTTCGCGGTTTACATTTCTACTGTTGGACTGATTATTTTTGGCTCAGGTTTGATTTTAGTTTATATGCGGTATTAAGCTTTTTACTTAAGCACATGTTTTTGTTTACAAATTTATTCTCTAAGATGGAAATTAAGGGTAAAGAAAACAGGTGCTACATGGTTGGTCTTTTTGCTATCGAATCCTTTCAATAGTATATTGCCAATACAATGTATTGCAATAAATATATTTCAATATATTACAATACTATTGAAAGGCGTTTTTTTAGAAAAAAATAACAATTCACTGTGTTATTATTTATGTTTCTCATCTTTTTGAGAAATATGCAACATAATGACACTTACAATAGTCTTTTTGGCAGTGTTTAGTGGGAGTAAAACTTTATTTTGTCGAATGCAGTTATATTGAAACATTATTTTCCCAATGTACAGAATGCCTTTGATATGTACATGTGAAGCATGCCAAAAAAGATTGCGGCATTCTGCTAGACTTAGGATTCCATACTCACACGCATTTTCAATGATTTTTTCGGAACTTGTTAACATGTTGTCGGCATTTTGGTGAATGTTGCTCTATTTGACATGTTTTATTATTATCATTTACATAAATTGCAAGTAAAATGAAATCCCACTGTCAGTCTTAATACAGTTTAATCTTATATTGCTTGTTATTGTTTGTTTTTTAACAAGTTAATTTTTTAATAAATTGAGTTACCACTAAAATTATTGTTTATAAGCATAATTTACAAAATATCAAAATTCATACCTTATTTAACTCTAATAAACACACAGCAACAATTGTTTTAAGGTACAGTAGATTTAATTTGTTGCGTAGTAGATAGAATTGTGTCATGCGTTCTATGCCCTTTACTAAACCCAATTTTTTTATACGATAGAATGTTTTCAGATTTTAGAAATTCACTTATGTGAATATACAACAGTGTCTCAAAAAGTATGCTAAAGGATGAATAACACAATTGGTTCTCTTTTTTGTTTAAATTGTCAGCTATTTTATATGTAAGAGCTAAATCATTTATCTTAGTATGTCTGGAAGCTCTGAATCAATAATACATTGATTACATAGCAACAATAATTGCTCTTTAAAATTATGAAAGAAATTTTAATAATAAAAAATGGAGATCTTTTGGTATCAAGTTTTTTAGCAGTGGTTTTCAATTCATTAAATATTGCCTTGATTGTTTAAGAAAATTTTACTTTTTCCTCTAAGAAAGGAAATTGAAACTGCCAAGTTCTTGAAATGTGAGATTTAAAGGGAATTAATGTTCGAATTTTATTCTTTGCAGTTGTACTTACTCATGATAATTGACCATAGAGAATTTGAGTTTCATTTGCAAACCAGATTACTGAGACGCCATAATGACAATTTTCATATTTGTGAAAATGAAAGTCCTAAATAAATTTAACATCATCGTAGATAATAAGAGTTAAAAGCAATTTATTTCTAAAACCAATGACTACAAAACTACAGATATCATACGATCTACAAAATAATGATAGCATATAAATATATATATAT